>JADBJO010009945.1:58712-91212 GCA_016801955.1 Conus betulinus
ATCAGTACAGACTCCAAAGGAGACATTCTTCAGCCGAGCAGTATATCCTTGGGTGGGTGGTCTCACACATGACCCAATACTGATTGCTCCATATGGACTACTGGCACCTCGTACTCCAGCTGTGGGATTTAAGGGGTTTAGTAGACAGTGTCCGGAGTATGCTGGGCCAGTACACACTCCTCAGCAGTGCAGCATCTCTTCTGGTGAGTGGCCTCATGATAACCTCATACTGATTGCTCCATGTGGACTACTGGCAAAATCACCCTGGATGTAGCTATGGCTGGGTGAGTTGGAATCAGAGGTTTGGGAGTAACGCTACTTAGAAACAACAAGATATAACAGGGAAAAAAGCCCAGAGACAGTCATACTAGTACCCACATGCAGAAAAATGGAGGAGTCCCAATGCAAGTATAAAGTACACAACGTTCTAAAGATAGCAGATCTGGTGTGCGAACTAAATGTGACATCATGCAAAAGTGGCGATCAGCGTATAACCCCATCCCACGTACTTTGAGTCACAGACAGACAAAAATGGACAATAACCTTAATTCTATGGGCACATCTCCAGCTTATAACCCCTTCACAGGTAAATTTGGGTTACAGACAGACAAAATGGACAACGACATTTAATTCTATGGGGAACATCTAACCCCATCACATGTAGTCCGAGTCACAGATAGACAGAAGTGGACAATGGCATTTAATTCTGTGAGGCACCCCTCCACCCATTTTCCCTCTCCATCCTTCTCCCCCTCTCTCCATGCCTCCGACTTTCCTCCTCCCTGTACAACTGCATTCTCTCCCACAGCACACAGGCTTACACAAGATTCCTGTCAACAGTCTACTTTATTTCTCCATTCATTATCAACATGTGTACAGAAAGAGAAACTTGAGAAATACACCATTTCTTTTAAAATTCAAGTCTCTCAGTGATCAAAAGACAACAACAAAAAATGAATCCATAACAGCTGAGCAGGGACACAAAATCAGCGGCCAACATCTGAAGAAGCATCGCTGATGGGCCAGTTTCATCTTTTCTGTCTGGCACGCTGGCTTCACTCTTCTTTCAAGCATCTGGCACGATTTCCCCTGGCATTTTAGTCAACTATCATTATGCAAGCTAGCACATATGGCAGGGGGGCACCTGTCTATGCCTTTGACAAAAATGATCCCCAAGACCAAATTCTGGTTGGATTTCAGACTACAGTCAGGAAATTCCTTCACCTGGAAGACAGCAGAATGGACTACAAAGGTCTTTCGTTTGGTATTTCATTCTTCCAAGATTGTAATAAAAAAGGTTGGGAAAAAAGGTTACCTTATTTTAAAGTTTATTTGAATGTATATGCAAACATCTGAATGAACCTGATAGAACGTACTATTTGTCATCCCTTACAGAAATTTTGAGTCACTTTTTTGAGGATGTCACTCAGAGATAATACACACAAACACTATTTCTCATTAAACAATATATATCAACATTTCTCATTATACATATTTACAACAGCCCTTGGTTGTGTTCTGACAAAGAAAATGACAAAATGGCAGAATCAGCCTAAGCTCTAAAACACGTCCAATCTTGTGCGCAGAAGTGTCATTCCATCAGCGTCCACACTCTTGTCTTCCCCACTGTTTCAACCTTGCAATGTCAAAAACCAAGGTCAAAACAACATTTCTAACAGGACCTGGCATTCCATCATTGTGCCCCAAGTTCCCCCCCCCCCCCCCCCCCCCACAAAAAAAAGCATAAGAAATCACTGGTCATATGGATGAACCCAAATTGACTTTGACCACCACTGCCCCCCCCCCCCCCCCCACCCCCATCCAAAAAAAAAAGCACAAGAAATCATTCCATATGGATGAATCCAAAATTACTTTGATCTCAAGTCATGGTCAGTTGGGAAGGTTCATGCGGTCAGAAATCATATGGCATAAAAAACTCAGTGTTTATTGAAGTCAGTCGAAAGGCTCTACAGAAATGAGCACAAATGCTCCAACTGCGTTCCTCACCTTGAACCAAGGTCAAGGTCAAAATGATTCAACAATTCCTATAGATCCATTGGTCCAAACTGTATCAAAACTGATTCAGAAGTTTACATGAGACTGCGCAGAACTGATATTAAAATGACCGATGTACACACAAACACATGTACATGGCATGGTACCTCTCCCCCCCCCGCCCCCATTCTAACCCTTTTCCATGGCATATGAAAAGATGAAAAGTCAAAACAAAGGTCAAGTAAACAGGAACAATTAAAAATAATAAAAGGGTAAAAAAAAAAAAAAAAAAATCCAATTCCCTGCTTTCATTCCTCCCTTGACTAGCCAACTAGAACAATCAAATCACTGTACATAATAGCTGTAAAAAATATCGGTGCACAATGGCTGCCCGCTCTCATAAACATGGGCAGTCACGGCAATTTCAAGTTACACAGTTCTGCCATGTATACAGTTCAGTGTGCCCACTTTCATGCAGGCAGAAGAATGGTCTGTCATCATCTCCACAAATCACACTGACCTTTCTCTCTCCAAGTGAATTTACAAAACAAGCCGTCATCCAACCTCTCCCTATGATTCAAAAACTGAAGAAAAACTGGTGACATCTTAGTGGGAGATATCAACCATTCTGCCTAAAAATGAACACATACATCCCCTACCATTTCAAACACAAGCTGATTTCCCACTTGTCTGGAACACACACACAAAAATGTCACTCTCCTTACACACACACACACATTTACATGCACATTTGCTTCCAAACACACTAGCCAACTCTTCCATCAAATGTTGATGAGCTCCTTAGGTGGCGGTCTCATAGGAATCATGCCGGCAGTGAAGGCCTTGGCCTCAAACTGTGCTTTCTCGCTCTCCGTCAACTCTGCCAGAGGCGTGTACAGAGAACTGCTCTCTGCTACAGAAGACTGAGCAGCAGCTGCAGCAGCACCCCCGAAGATGGGAGCCTCCTCCGAAGCTGGACCCAGCTGCTCCAGATGGCGGGGTTCCAAATAATCCCGGCGAAGGTGCCGCACTGCTTGTCGCTGTGGAGCTCCCTCCAAACAGGCTGGACTGGGTGGGACCAGCGCCGAACAGGCCCGGAGCAGGAGCAGAGCTGGGGGTCAAGGACTGACCAAAGACGGACGCAGAGGAAGAGGCCGGCGGTTTTCCAAACAACCCCCCTCCCACACCACCAGCAGCAGGATTCTGCCCAAACACACTGCCCAGCACTCTGTCCAAACACGCTCCCTGTGGCAGCAGGTTGGCCAAAACTGCCCCCGCCTGTTGCTGCGGCACCTTTCCCAAACAACCCTGGTGCTGGCATCACACACCGCCTCCCCCTGGCTGAGCAAACAGCCCTGCCCCACCCCCAAAAATGTTCCCACCAGCACTGCTGGCAGGGGTGCTTGCTGAACCACTCCCAAACAGTCCTGGAGCGGGCACTGACTGTCCAAAGACGGAGGCTGTGCTGGCCGAAGTGCTAGTCTGGGTACCTCCAAACACCGATCCTGCTGCCGCTGCTGGCTGCCCAAAGATGGAGGTCGACTGAGAAGCTGATCCCCCCCGTTCCAAATGCTGACCCTGACATACTGGGGCTATTTGTGCCGCTGCTGCCAAAGACAGAGGAGTTGCCCATAGAACTAGCGCCGAACACACTGCTGCCTCCAGCACCAAAGACACTCCCTCCTGCTTGCCCTCCTCCTGTAAAAACACACACACACACATGCACACACACACACACACACACACACACAGACACACACACACACACACAGAGGCACACACACACACACACACACACACACACACACACACACAGACACACACACACACACACACACACACACACACACACACACACACTGTGTCAACCATATCTGTACTGACGTTTAGTTAAGGAATCATCCAGTACGCATTAATCTGTATCACCTAGCTTTCCCATGTAAAGAGGAAAATGATCACAGAATTCAGTGGGGTGAAACATGGTGGAAGATTTCAGTGTTTTTCTGCTGTACAAGCATGGAACTCCTCATCTCTGTCTCTCGGTCACAGTCCATTACTTGCCTCTGTAAAAAAAACTCACATTTTGAACTACATCTCTCCCAGTGTCTTTTGCTTACCGATAGCCATTTAATTCTTTTGTTTTTCCTCTCAAAACACCTTTTGTCCCTCACGTGACTGTGTGCTTTTCTAGGGGTGGGGCAGACATGTATGCTGAAGACAAGAGGAGGGACAGAGGTGGACTGAGGCATGAGTACTGGTCTGTTGTGGAGGGAGAATGGAGGTGGAAGGGGGGGGGGGGGGGGAGGAGAAGAAATCTCCGGGACCAGTTGATGTACTTTCTTACTGTCCAAGCGTGTACTTTATTATACTATTCTTTTACTGTCGAAGTGTGTACTTGATCATAGTACTTTATTATTATCCAAGTGTGTACTTTAATATACTATTTCATTAATGTCAACGTGTGTACTTTATTGTAGTAAGTTATTACTGTACAAGTGTGCTTTTTTCTCATTGTCATTTACCAGTATCCAAGTGTGTACGTTATTACAGTGCAAGACTGTGCTTTATCATTTTATTAGTAATGTACTTTTATCACTGCACAAGTGTGAGCTATATCACTTTCAAATGTGTACATTGTAACAGTACAAGTATGTACTTTGTGTTCTTGGTGTAGAAGCATGTACTTCACTATGTATAAAAATGTTATTATTGTACAAAGGTACTTTATCATTGTAAAGTATTTTAGGAAACCAGAAAGTATAACAAAAATCCCGAATTATCATCAATATCTTTAATATAACATAACATGCAAGACAATTTTCAAGTGTACAGACTAACAAAACAGAAACATTCAAACCTAAAAGATACTGTACTGTCTACATTCAAAACAAATGAAGAATCTGTATCTACATTTAAAACAAGCGAAGAATCTGTTTATGAGTTACCCTATATCATTTTCTTCCACACAAGTAATCATATTTCTTTTCAGATTAAAGAAAAATGTATAACACTCATTTTTTTCCATAAAGAAGCAAATCAGATATGTTTAAGACAAAAAAAACCTTTATCACTCATGTCTTGCATGCGAAGAGTAAACATTAAGAAATTTTTTTAAATGGGCTGCACATTATCAAGATGTAAGATAAGGAAACAAGGCTCCTTAACAACTGACCACATACAACCGGGAAGCATTTATGAGGGCAGAGAGAGAGAGAGAGGGGAGGTAGAAACAGACAGAAAGAAAGACAAGATGGACACAGGAGGACAGACAGAAGAACAGGCACAAAAAAAAAAAAAAAACCCAGAGAAACACAAAAAGACAGAGTAAGGGAATTGAGGGCGTGAGAGAGGTTGGAAACTGGGGGCGAGAAAGTGACCCAACTAAAATCATGCAACTCAACAAGAGGAGGATGAACGGTGAAACAGAAAAAAAAATGAAAAGATATGACATAGCAGACAACAATAAATGAAAAATAGATGAGGACTGAACACAGATAAAGGATGAACACAGATAAAGGATAATGCAGATAAGGATGCACACACATAAAGGATCAATGCAGATGAGGACTGAATGCAGATAAAGGCTGAATGGAGATAAAGGATAATGTTGATAAAGGATAATGCAGATAAAGGATAATGAAGATAAAGGATGAATGGAGATAAAGGATAATGCAGATAAAGGATAATGCAGATAAAGGATGAAGGGAAATAAAGGCTGAACGCAGATAAAGGATAATGCTGATAAAGGATGGAGATAAAGGATGAACATAGATAAAGGCTGAATGCAGATAAAGGATAATGCAGATAAAGGATAATGCAGAAAGGATCAATGGAAATAAAGGCTGAACACAGATAAAGGATCAATGGAAATAAAGGCTGAAAGCAGATAAAGGATAATGCTGATAAAGGATGAATGCAGATAAAGGATAATGCAGATAAAAGAATAATGCAGATAAAGGATGAATGGAGATAAAGGCTGAATACAGATCAAGGATGAATGGAGATAAAGGATGAATTAAGATAAAGGATGAATGCAGATAAAGGATAATGCAGATAAAGGATAATGAAGATACAGGATGAATGCAGATAAAGGATAATGCAGATAAAGGATGAATGGAGATAAAGGCTGAAAGCAGATAAAGGATGAATGCATATAAAGGATAATGCAGATAAAGGATAATGAAGATAAAGGATAATGAAGATAAAGGATGAACATAGATAAAGACTGAACGCAGATAAAGGATAATGCTTATAAAGAATAATGCAGATAAAGGATGAATGGAGATAAAGGCTGAATGCAGATAAAGGATAGTGCAGATAAAGGATAATGCAGATAAAAGGATAATGCAGATAAAGGATGAACACAGATAAAGGATAGTGCAGATAAATGATAATGGAGATAAAGGATGAATGGAGATAAAGGCTGAACACAGATAAAGGCTGAATGCAGATAAAGGATGAATGCAGACAGAGGATGAATGCAGATTGAGGATACATACCAAAAGTAGAAGGCCGTACAACTGACTGACCAGACCTGCCAGTGAAAAAAAAAAAAAAAAAAAAAATTAGCAAGCAAGCTGTCAACAAGAGCTGGCAAAGTTCTCACATCAGTGAGATGACCTAGAGACTCGAACCTGTCAGGAAGTTGGTCAAGGGGTCCTTACCACTGACCAGTCATTACCAGCTGTTCCAAGACCAGGCCCCCGTGCAGCAGTGCCTGCTGTTCCAAGACCAGGCCCCTGTGCAGCAGTGCCTGCTGTTCAAAGACCAGTCCCCTTGCAGCAGTGCCTGCTGTTCCAAGACCAGGCCCCCGTGCAGCAGTGCCTGCTGTTCAAAGAGCAGTCCCCCCTCCTCCTGTTGCCTGGCACAGTCACAAGATCGGGCAGGGTGTCTCGACCCCCTGAACGATAGCAGTCAATCGATTACCAAACAGAAGGGTACCTAAGAAGGGTCGAGAGACAAAGGCGGAGGAGACAAAGCGAGAGAAGGCGCCAGTAAGCTGCACCAGCACAAAGATGTGAACAATCAATCGATTCCATTTTCAAATCCCCGGCAATGAAGTGTGGTGCACGTGTGTACCTGAGAAAATGGTTGTGCCCTGCAATGACCGTCGTTGAATGTTGAACACTGTTCTGTGAAACGACGCTCCATGTGTAAAGTCAGTGAGTATGGCACCGCTGACACATGTGAGTATGTGCGGAAGTGATTCTGTGTTTTTGAACTGCATGATGTCAGAACAAACGCCTGTGAACGAAAATCCACAGGCACATGAAAACAATGAAATTTTGAGCGAAAAGAAACTTCTTCACACTGCTGACATAATACAAAATCATTTTTGGTGCAGAGTACAGGAATTATGTGTTTGGCGAAATGTTCTTCTATATTGTTACTCAGCCATCTCTGACAGCTCCTTTAAACTACAAGTGACTGATTACAACCGAAACGATCAGATATTATCATTTCCTTCCTTACACTGGATCACCCACCTTCCCACTGCTCTAGCTAAAACCACCATAGGTCTTTTTTGGAAATCAACAAAAAGAATTACTACTACTCTTTGTAACTGATCAAGACTCGGGCACACTGCTGCTGTGTCAAGGAAGAGATTGCTCCCTCTGGGATCTTGAAGAGTGTGAAAGACTAAAACATATCGTCAGTGCATTTCTGCTGAACAGGACCTTGACACTTTGACCTCCTCCACTCTTCATGTCCCTCTTACTTTTGTCCATGCCCTTGGCCCCGTGTCCCTGACCACCTCCACAATGGACCCTCACTGTGAATCTGCTGTAGTGACAGACCTCCACAATGGACCCTCACTGTGAATCTGCTGTAGTGACAGACCTCCACAATGGACCCTCACTGTGAATCTGCTGTAGTGACAGACCTCCACAATGGACCCTCACTGTGAATCTGCTGTAGTGACAGACCTCCACAATGGACCCTCACTGTGAATCTGCTGTAGTGACAGACCTCCACAATAGACCCTCACTGTGAATCTGCTGTAGTGACAGACCTCCACAATGGACCCTCACTGGGAACCTGCAGCGGTGACAGACCCCCAGGATGGATCAAGTCCCTGTGGAGACCCAAGAGCAGTCACAGAACAGGAACATCATCACCACGGTGTCCGTCAGTGACCTTTGCCTGATGAGTCCCTGTCAGCAAGTTGTGTTGCACACACACCTACCCCCTCCGCATCAGCGCTACTATCTTCCACCGAGACAAAGTCAAAGATATTCACGGCAACACCTCTAGGACCTAGAAGTAAAAGACTTCGCAGACGGACTCTTTGTCTCAGACAAAACCAAACAAAGTTTCGCGTTCCTCTGTCCACTTGTACAGACAAGAATTTCACCAGCTGAAAGAAGAAGTGGATGATCTAGATGCTTCCCAGCAAGACATGAAAAATGTGTTTTTCTCATTGATTGAGGATGCAAAAACGGCGACGACAAAAAATGAACTAAAATCCTATATTAAATCTGACAGGGATTCCTTCAACTCAAGAATCGATGACTTAGAAATCACAATTTTCCAGTTGAAGGACTCCGTTAATGTTTTAACGAAAGAAAACAAATAGTTTAAATCCCAACTTGGCAACCTCCGTTCAGAACTTAAACAAGTAAAATCCATGAAGTCAACAGTTGACACCAGCACATAGTTCAGCCTCAAAGAAGCGGTCTCAGGGAGTGCAGACGACACAGCTAAACTGTTCATCCGTCAGTTTCTCAGCCGACTTCTCCGACTGACAGCCTGAATACTACGGAATGCCTTCTCGCCAAAGCTGCTAACCCTTGGCCAGCTCAGCCATCAACTGTTCATGGCAGTGACAGCAGCTGTGTGGAGAGTGGGGAGCCTTCCTCACATCCTGTCAAGTCCCCCACGCTCACAGATCCTGCTAATGAAGGCACTATACCCACTGAATTCAACACACCCAGTGCCTCACTCTCTGATTCAGCAGCCCTTCCTGCCAAACCTGGTGTTTGTGATGACGCTTCCTCGTCTGCTCATCTTACGACTGACTGTTCCATTCCTGTCAGTAATAGTTTTTGCTCCTTTGTCTGGTAGTGAGTTATGTGAAAATACATCCAGTGACATGTATTCTCAACATCAGCAGAAAGCTAAAGCAGACAATGTAAACTCTCAATCTGATAAAACAAGACTCAAATTCTCTCCCCGTGATATCTGAAGTTCTATATCTGTGAATGATCAAGTGTCTGCGCTCTTAATTGGTGACTCTGTCTTGCAGTACCTGGACCCCAAGAGACCAGCCTTACGCTCTTGTAATATGTTTAAAATCTGTGTGTCAGGATTTTCAACCCATAACTTAGAGCATTGGCTAACCAACTGATCACAAAGTCAAAGCCCTGATCGTCCATGTTGGCATAAACGTCTGGCCATCAGGACAGGTCACAGTTCAACAATGGACACAGTTGATTAACTGTGTCATCAAGCTTTCCCTACTTCAAAAATAGCATTCAGCTCCTTAATTCCAGCAAAGGGCAGACACAGTTTGAATAATTCTGTTTTCCCCATAACCCGGAATCTTAGAGAAGCTTGTTTTCAGTCTGAAGCTACTTTTATAGACAACACTGATACATTTATTGCTGCTTCTGGTGCTCCTAAGCTGGCCATGTACAAAGCCCTCACCCACCCCAGTTTTAAGGGTACAGCTCAGCTGGCCTCTAAATTCAAAAGCACTGTCTTGGACTGGCTAGTAGACACACTGCCACAGTGCAGAGGTCGTCAGACAGAGCGGGATTTGCCAAACGGTCGGCAGGGAGCAACAGCTATTCACGGGATTTTTCATTTTAGATCCAATGCTGGCAATGTCAGATTTAACGATGCCATACTTTCTGACACGTCTTCCGACCAGCAGTTGCACTCCGCTCCTCACGGTATTCCTATACCTCCCAGCCTGTCCCCAGCTTTCCCTGATACCTGGTATGCTTACCCCTCCAACTACTCCTCACAAGCTAACCATGAGAATGCTCCTGATGCCCTTTTGTCAAATAACCCTTCTACTCCTATAGGTAATGTTAGCCAGCGTAGTTACTACTATTCACATCGTCAATCTCCTTTTAACACAGAGGGCCCAAACCAGGCCTCTAGCCATGCCTCTGTCCACCGTTCCGACTTCCAGCGCCAACAGGATCCTGGCTGCAACAATGGCCAGGTTAGAAACCATGCCATACCCGCTTTACAGTCCATGCAGCATTGTCCTTCTTTGGTGAGGCAACCTGATGATCAGAATCGATGCTTTCAGCCTGAACCAATGCATCATCCTAAACCCACCCCCACACAGACTGCCTTCGTATGCATAACATTAGTTATGGAACAGCTCCCCAAAAGATTACAGAAACATTCAGAGTCAACTGCCATAGACATAATCATTCACTGTCCATTCCTAGACCACACAACAATTTATACAAATCCAGTTTTGTATATTCAGGTGTAAATCTGGAATAAACTCACAACACCCTTAAAAAATACAAATAATAAAAAAAACACATTTAAGAAAAAAATTGAAAGATTATCTCATGAATCGTTAACCACATATGATACTGAAAAAATGTCCATCTTGTGCAGAAAAGATATACATTGGTAAAGATATACACTTCGTGAATGTAACCGTAGGGGCGGCAATGAGCACTGATACCTTTTTACATGAATGGAAGTGAGTGGGTAAAGGGGAGGAGACGGGAGGGGGGAAGACGGTATGTTTACTTTTCTTTTGATGAAAGGCATTGTACACGATTTGATTCTTTTTTTCTCTTTCTTTCTTTTTTCATAAATGGCTTGATGTAAAAAAGCAGATATGCTGCTTATTCAATGTTTCCATCTCTAAATCAAATTCTGACTTTCACTTTGACATCATTTCATAGTTTTCATTGTACATCCCAGTCCTACGAGGGCAGAAAACTACTTCAGAGCCACAAGTCATGAGAGTTCATAAAAATGTGACAATGCATCACCAAGACAGCACACGAGTGGAAAGGGCAGTCAGCTCCGAGGAGCATGAGCTTCCTACCCTCCACAAAGCAGGTTATGCTTGCACCTTCATCTGATGGTTAGTCTGTCTGACCGTTTGCAAGATAATGCAAAAATCACAAAACTGATTGTGACAAGTTCTGGTAGTTGATGGAATATGGCGCAAGGATGAGTTCATTAAATTCTGGTGTGGATGTGAACTGAACAACAGACTCAGGATATCTTCTGCAAGAATACACAAAACCACGGTGGTCATCTAACAGATTTATTTACCCACTTCTTCATTTTGCATCCCCCACCCCCACCCAGCCTCTTCCCCTTTCCCCCCTCTCTATTACTAGATTTTTACTGTCATCATTTACTTTATCTGATCTACCTACTTTAAAAAGAACTGCTGAGACTGACTAATTTTTTCATCACTAGCTGCTTTACCTGTTATTCCTCTCCAACACCCCCCACCCTGCTCTCCAGTTGTCTTTTGTCCTCCCCATCCACCTCTTTTCTTATCTTCCCCTTCATCTCCCTCTCCTTCCTGCTACTCTCTTGCATCCCTCCTCCATCAGTTCACTGCATCAGTGAGAGTTGTTGTTCTTGAATGGGGTTTTGATCACAGCTATTTCCCCTTAAATCAACTTTAAATCTTGATATTGTTTCACTTCACAATAATATTGCATAAAAAAAACTGTCTGGCTCAAAAGATATTTTCTTTTGATCAGTTCTGTGTTTCCATACGTTAATGGGTCACCATGCCCAGTTCTGACATGATCAGATCAAAACTGGTTCTAAATAAGCCACAAGGAACACAAAATGGTCTCTACATATAAGATTATTACTATCATATTTCAAACTTTTTTTAATACACATACATTTTTTAAAAATACTTTTCTTTGACAATATCCTTTTTTCTCCCTCTAAACTTCATTTTTTTAATACTTCTTTTCTTTGACATATCTTTTTTTCTCCCTCTAAACTTCATTTTTTTAATACTTCTTTTCTTTGACAATATCTTTTTTTCTCCCTCTATACGGCATTTTCTCTAACATTCCATTTGCCTCTTGTAAGGAACCCAGGGAAAACATAACTCTCCTCAAATGTCCCATTCACTGAAAAAAAAACAAAAAAACGAGTCATTTCTCTTCTTCTCCATTGTTTCCTTGATTATTGTTCTTGTTTGACTTATCTGTTGAACAAGACCAACAGGTCAGAATACGTCATGTCTGCTTTGTACTGGGTGTGCGCCATTCATCTGCTGACTCCAAAATGTGTATCACTGATTTCAACAAGCTGATTTTTAATCTTAAAAGATTTCTGATTGATGGGTATGTGTTATGCCTGGCATCATTCAAAATAACCAGTATTCATTTCCAACAGATATCGTATAATTTGTAAGGACCTGATGCTTTTACACATGAATGTGATCATTTTAAGTAAAGTTTACAAAGGCATATTTTTGTAACAGCTTTGGGTAAAGATCGGCGCACTTATCAGCCCGCAAAAAAATATACCTGCAATGTGTGGTACCCAATTAGGTCACACTCCAAGTTTCACCTTACTCATCTACACCTCCCCCCCCCCCCCCCCCCCCCCCCCCCGTCAAATAAAGGCTCATAAAACCAGTTGTAAGACCCCATATGAACCCTGAATAATTCAGGACGGACCTGAAGCTGGGAGTGAGAGAATGGCCTTACCAATGCTCAATGAAGGAAAGACTGAGAAAATGCTGCTTGTTGAAATTTAATGGGATTCATCAGGTTAATGTTTACACAGTGTAGTTTTCCTCGTGGGACAGGAACCAACAAGCGGCCTGACAAAAATCAATCGTTCTGTCAGTTTGTTTCCTCTGGCACTTGCACAAGCTGAGAACACGCCACTACTAACATATGCACAAGTACACACAGTCACATGACTGGATTATCACGCAGACTTGATTTACTTATACACAGGACTTGGGAAAGTTACTCACGTTCTACCTGCTTTCTGCCGCCTCCCTTCCTCCAGTATTTGTGTCTGCAACAGCAAAAAGCATCCATCCCCACGGGTCAGAGTAAGCTGGGAGGCAAGAAGGGGAGAGTCACTTAAAAAAAGAAATTCCAGACACTTTCCAACCAAAGAGCTCTGGTTAGTTACAACAGTGTCCTGAAGACTTTGCACTAAACGTAACTGAATGACAGACAAAGCCACAAAGCAATTTTCTTTCCCCAGAACATTCATTTCATTTTCTACCACACTACACCCAATGAACCAAAAAAGAAGACTGACCACAAACAGAAATTGCTTTTTGAATGAGACTTCATTTTGAGGCTCTGTGACTCAAGTGTGAGTGAACTTCTTTAAAAAAAAGGGGGGGGAAAACAACCTAAATAAAACTTGCGCACACACTGAATCCAAGAGTTCTTACATATGGAATGTGTGCATACTCCCAAATCCATTCCATTCTCCCATGAAAAAGTAGGCATTGTGTGCTGTTGAAATGATCACAGACACCCCCCCCCCCCCTCCATCCCTTCAGCCCAAACAACATGCATTCTGCTACCAATCACATTCAGACATCATCCCAAAAGACAGCATGTGGCTACCTAAATGACGGGATCAAAAAGACTCACATGTAATGGTAAGGGAGAACCGTGAAGTTGAAGCCGAGTGAAAAAGAATTCTTTAGAGACTGTATGTATCCAGTGTGTCACCCCAATTTGTCAACACACTTACAGACTGACAGACAGACATGTACAGAGAAACAAACGCACCACTACCACACAGACACTTTCAATTTTCTCACTTCAGACGAGTGGTTTCCGTCAGCTCCGAATCATTTCATTCTCTAGAGATGATCTATGCACCACATGTTCCATTGGTTTAGTCTGTGACTGTTGGTCTCAGTCAGGTCTCAGTCACTCCCTTACCAGTTTCTGTCGAAGGGGTTCTGGCATGCTGCGGATTTGGTCCTGCTTCTGTCGGAACTCTTGGACCAGCTGCGACACTTTCTGCCTCTGAAAGCAGACAACAGCCACCACTGACAATCACAGAACAGTGTCACATGACAATGACAAGACTTGAAAAATAACATTTATTTTTAAAAGCATTACCCGTATATGGCTAGACATTTCTAAAACACTAACTTTTCTGTTATATTTTTTCCCAGTAGATGGGCTGGATTACAAAAAAGGTATTTCACTACTGAAGTATTTTAATTACATGCATACCCTGTCCAAACCAATGCCTGACTTCCTCTATTAGGTGTACTTCCACCAGCTACATGTCCGGCAATATCACCCTACAGAAGGTTGTGTATGCCCTTCATGTATTGAAAAAAAAAATGGTTGGTTAAAGATCGTCTACCAAATGATATGGTCATGCTAGGATTTCTCCAGTGGCTAGTGAGATGAGGCTCATTTTTTTAAGGACTTTCACAAGACAGGAGGGAAGGTGAGTAATACTATGGGGTTTAGATCAACAAAAATTACTGCTGAAACCTTCAAACTCGCAAGGAGAGACCTTGACATCAGCCTTGATCCCCTTCTTTCAGCACAGCACCCAAGTGGTGCTTGAAGAGGAGGCAACCACTGGTCCTGGGGTTTCTGGTCTGCAGCGACTCTGAGCCACCTACTACTCTGTCGGAAACCTCACTCTTCAAAATTGAAATTTTCTAGTTGCCTTGACTTTGATCAGCGGACTGAGGGAGAGTCATGCCTTCTCTAAGGACTCCTTCACTGCGTGATGATGACTCTGTCACTGTCTGCCTGCCCTGCTTTCCTGGCCAAACTGCAGAACTCATGGAGTGTCCCCTGACCTGAACCTGCCTCCACTGGCCCCTTCACTGTCCAGTCCCCAGCCCCGATGTCTGAAGGTTCAGCAAGTTAACTGTCCAGTCAGAGAGGTGAAGAAGTACCTTCATTGTCCAGTCCCCAGCCCCGATGGCTGAAGATTGAGCAAGTTAACTGTCCAGTCAGACAGCTGAAGAAGCGCCTTCATTGTCCAGTCCCCAGCCCCGATGTCTGAAGGTTCAGCAAGTTAACTGTCCAGTCAGAGAGGTGAAGAAGTACCTTCATTGTCCAGTCCCCCCGCCCCGATGTCTGAAGGTTTCAGCAAGTTAACTGTCCAGTCAGACAGCTGAAGAAGCACCTTCATTGTCCAGTCCCCAGCCCCGATGTCTGAAGGTTCAGCAAGTTAACTGTCCATCAGACAGCTGAAGACGTACCTTCAGTGGACAGAATCAGGCCCTTTGTGCTCCCTTTAACGGTGTAGCCAGGTTGGTGCCACTAATAAACTCCAGACATTAAGCTCCTGACTTGGGCAGAATTTTTGCCAGGCTCACACCTATATGGCCAGAAACTGCTTCTCCCCGGGGCAGTTATAAAGGCACTGGAAATGCTGACTCTCTCCACCAGTTACACGCTTTGGCAGAGCACTGTGGTCACAGACTTTTGTTGAGCAGCACACTGTAGTCACAGACAACCTTTAGTGGTTTTGATCTTCATGACATGGCTGAAGACAT
The DNA here is from genome assembly GCA_016801955.1 of Conus betulinus. NCBI lineage: Eukaryota > Metazoa > Mollusca > Gastropoda > Neogastropoda > Conidae > Conus > Conus betulinus. The sequence continues at coordinate 74,188 of JADBJO010009945.1, forward strand.
TGACGTGCTCGACTGCCTCTGGAGGCTGGTCTCTGCCCAGGCAGCAACACACTCTTGATTTCACATTGGCCCTTTCTGACCGCCCTGTTACACAGCACTTTGACTATATGCCATTTGTATTTTTTCTACTACATTTCTTTGCACTTTTGTCAAGTTACCATTGTTTTCTTGTGATTTGGGTGCAAAAGGGTATCACTGTATTTTTCCACTTTATCAAGCTGCACTTTCTTCAAGTTACCAGTGGTTTTCTTGTGATTTTTTTTTCTTTGTTTTTTGTTTGTTGTTTGTGTTTTTTTTTGCTGTCCCAACCTCTACGCCACCTCAGAGGCAGTGCACCCACGCCGCTCATTCCAACACCCTGTCCACAGCCACAGCCCGATCGACCCTGCCGCAGCCCCAGCACCGGCAATCCACAGGAAGCAGTCAGTGTCAAATCGTCAAGAGGCAACCCACTGGTGGAGACACTGCACTGCTGCCGAGTCACTTCGGTGGTGTTCAGTGGTGCCTGTTCTGATCTAACATACGCAGGACACCACCTACTAAACCCCCTACTGACGACAATAATTGCTTAGTCTCGGAGCCGGCGTGAGTGAGTTCCTCCTCCAGAGGGCGCCACAACGTCCGTCCAATGACAGTCCCCATGGACTCGCTGATACCGCTGGCCCCGACGGAACCAAACCAAGGCCACATACGTGGGGAGGACATTGAAAATGAGGTCACCATGAGAGCAGGGCATGAAGGGCCACAAAATTTGAGACATTTTTTTTTTTATGCTGATCGATGAGAATGAGGATGATTAAGATGATGCTACGGATTTCCATTTCGGTCTGAGACTACATGACAGGGCTGTACTCTACGCTTCCTTTCGTAATATATCCTGGCGTCAAACCAGGCCCTAGAGATACAGGCACCTGCAGTGTTGGTCAGGAAATTTGAGCAACACTCTCAGAAGCGCATCCATTATATGGATGAAACTCGACTGTGTGGTCCTAGTCTTCCCAACTGAGTCCGCAGCAAACTCAACTCTGGGAAGGAGCTGGTCGGGGCAGAAAAACCCACATGACTCTGATGGGATTCGAACCCATGACCTCCCAGCCGAGAGTCTGCGACACTAACCACTTCGCCACGATAGCTGGTGGTTTTCTTGTGACTTGGATGCAAAAGGGTTGATGCCATTTGTATTTTTCCACTTTATCAAGTTGCACTTTCTTCAAGTTACAATGGGTTTTCTTGTGATTTGGATGCAAAAGGTATATGCCATTTGTATATTTCCACTTTATTAATCTGCACTTTCTTTTAAGTTTTTTTTTTTTTTTTTTTTTTTTTTTTTTTTTTTTTTGTGATTTGGGTGCAAAAGGATCTTTGAGCTGGGACAATGTGGTGGTAAGGGTATCTGAAGTGGCACCATCAGTACTCCCTTTTTCCTGTATGTTTGGAGAAAGGGGTCTTCTTTTTTTTTTTTCCTGATGCTGGGCTTGAGAAATCTTTATCTTTAACGTAAGCTCATTTATTGTCGCTTTGTGCCCATACTCAAGATTAAGCATGAAAACCATCGTATACGGTCCACAGTGGTCACTGATACCATGTTTTTCAGCTAATTAAGGAACATGACCAGAACATGTGGCTTCAGTGTCTCCATTACGTGAGCAGCTTCCCACTAACATTATTATGCTGGCACTGATTTTTGATTACACGACACAAAATTTTGTATCAGGAGCATTCGTTTGAATATGGTGCATTACTTTCTAGCAAAGTAATGAACAGAATACATCCACAGTGTATGAGTGCACAGTTTACTTGCTATTCTGCCTACGCCTTGAGTGTTACCCAAGTCAGACTTTTGTGATCCTGATTCAATCTTAACATATTTGGCCACTGGGGAAAAAGAAATTGAAAACAAGACTGAATCAATCGTAATTTTTCATTTCAGCTCACACTGCCTTCGAACTTGTAGAAAATGAACAAAAAACAAAATATTCTTTGGCTCATTCAGCAGGTCCAAAAGTCCTCAAGATGGTGCCCTGTGACCGCTGTTTTTTTGTACACAGTAAAGCTCACCACTCTGATACTTTTTAACAGAAGCGTGTAAACGCCAGTGTTGTGTTAAACGGCAAACTGATGTTTCATATGTGATCTGTTGGTTTGTGAGTAGCCTACAAGTGCTTCACTAGCCAGTGCCAAGTAACTGACCAATATTCAGTCATTAAACTCAAATTTTTCACACACACACACACACACACACACACACACACACACACACAAACACACAAACACACACACACACACACACACACACACACACACACACACGCACACACACACACACACACAAAAGCCATTCTGCACTAGCTTACATAGGCGTCCACTGTTCCTTGCTGTATGGCACTGTAGGCATCAAAGCGTAACTCCTCGGGCTCATATCCACAAACTCTGCACAACATCCAGACATGTGTCAACATGAACAATGAATTAACTCATATCCACTCTACACAACATCCAGACATGTGTCAACATGAACAATGAATTAGCTGACATGTGTCAACATGAACAATGAATTAACTCATATCCACAAACTCTACACAACATCCAGACATGTGTCAACATTAACAATGAATTAACTCATATCCACAAACTCTACACAACATCCAGACATGTGTCAACATGAACAATGAATTAGCTGACATGTGTCAACATGAACAATGAATTAACTCATATCCACAAACTCTACACAACATTCAGACATGTGTCAACATGAACAATGAATTAACTCATATCCACAAACTCTGCACAACATCCAGACATGTGTCAACATTAACAATGAATTAACTCATATCCACAAACTCTACACAACATTCAGACATGTGTCAACATTAACAATGAATTAACTCATATCCACAAACTCTACACAACATTCAGACATGTGTCAACATTAACAATGAATTACAAAAAAAGTACAAGAAATCATTAGGCAAGGCTTAATAGACATACTAATTTCTGGGAATGCAGTCACTAGTTCAAAAGAAGTGTGACAAACCATTTGACAGCAGACAGTAAACTAGAAAGGGCGTTCAGGAGAATGAAGTGACCAGTTCCAATGAAATGTGACACATCAATGGATTGACGTCCACAAACTTGTCAGATTTTGTGGTGGATCAGTGTTACAGTAGGGATCCAGAGAGCAGAATGACATTCATTGAGGGGGAATGCAGGAGAGGAGGAAGAGTCTGTCTCTGCCCAGTGAAAAGTTGAGCTAAAAACTTGGAACTATCAGGAAAGTGTTGTGGAGACTGTGAGAATTCTGATTTGCAGAGGTCTCTGCTCTCCTGACTGCCCTTACTAGTTTACTCTCTGCGCCTGGCTTCTTTTTTTTAAAAATGAGATCCATTAATTATTTCTTCCAATTTTCTTTTTAAGTGTTGAAATACGCTAAAGTGCGAAATCAAACTCCTGGTTTCACCCCTTGATCTTGATCTGTAACAAGGGTTTATCGTTGGGTGAAATTCGTTTTTCAACCATGATTAATGAAAAACGCTTTAAAGTTTGTGAGTAATCTTGCTGACTGACAAATCAACCAGCAGACGCAGGCGAAAAGATAACCTGATTGTTGAAGGAAATAATTCATGTATCCAGCATCCTGCCTACATACAATGAACACACTAATACACCTGCACATACATTCAAAGTGTGCACACAAATATTATAACCATATCATATCATCATCATCATCGCCTGATGTCCCTCCAAGATGTTATGTGTACAAGTAGATAACACCACCACCACTGCCAGCACTGCAACTACTACTACTACAACAACCGCAACTACTACTACCACTAAAAATCCTGATGATAATAATAAGTCTATGCATGGCATGATTCTAGAGATAAACAATCTTACACACTTTCACACGCCATTCTTTCTTTCACTCCCAAGTGAGAACTGACTAAACACCACACTGTACACATACAGGAAGTCAGTATGGTTTAAACTGCGTGTTTGAAATAAAAAAAAAGTTGAAGTTTCATTTTAAATGTAGACAAGGTGTGCCTATTTTGCACAGCAGGAGGCAAAGCAGAAGAAATGCTCATCAAACAATCTTAGATTTAGCTTCAGCAGGTTTTGACAGAAGGACTGGTGTATGCCGAAACTGGCATGTGCAGAGATGAAAGATACGGACAAAAGAGAATAATTCACACACCTGAGTGACATCAGAGAGAAACAGAGATGGCGACACAGACAGAGGAGAGAGAGGGAGGGAGGGAGACAGAGAGAGAGCGAGAGAGAGAGAGGGAGATAGGGAGAAAGAGACAGAGTGAAACGGAGAGAGAGAGCCAGAGAGAGCAGACCCACATAAAGCAAGGGACGATACCTGGCAGACTAGGCAACTCTTTTCTCCAGGGAGAAGCAAGAGAATGGCCACATCTTGCTGGTCTGCCACACCTCCATCTCCTTGGGCAGACTCTTCCTGTGTATGCACACACACACAAACACACACCTACATCAAATATAAACATGCTGGCACATGCAGTATCATTGGAGAAGAGGAGACAAGTGTGTGTTTGTGTGTGTGTGTGTGTGTGTGTGTGTGTGTGTGAAGGGTGGGGAGATGGGGAGAGAGAGAGAGAGAGAGAGAGAGAGAGAGAGAGAGAGAGAGAGAGAGAGAGAGAGAGTTAGTATGAACCTTTATCACATAAAAGCCAGTTTGGCAACAGAATCAATTTTTTAGACTTCCATCCATATGGAAGATTCATTTTTCTTCTGTTTGTCAGTATAGCTGTAAGGTCTTTAGAGCACTGGGTGTACTTCTGCCATTCATTTCTATTTGTAGTTCCTGGAGCCAACATGATTGTCTGAGGGGACTTTAGCCATTTTAAAAAAAAAACAAAAACAAACAAACCTGACAAACAAAGCAAAAAAATGACTGACAAAGTCACAAACTGCTGGAGACAGATCCTTCAGAAACAATTCAATAAACTTTTTCAAAGCTCCCTACATGTGTGTATACACAAGATCACAGGTTTCCAAAGTTGTGTGTTTGTCTGCAATATGTATAGGAAAATCGATAAAAACACAGTGAAACAGCAGAGAAGAGAGGAGACCAACACAGTGAACTGTCATGGAGAAAGTAGGCCAACGCTATGAAATTCTGACGTACTTACTGGTTCCTAAAAATCATGTATGTTTACGATTGTCTATAAGGCAATTTGAACAAATGTTTAACTCCACACAACTTTGACTTCAGTTAGTCTTTCAGTTAGTCTTTTGAAGGTACTGACTGCCTGAGAAGATCTAGTTGCAAAGTGAAACGACTGCAGGCGGAAATCTAAACAAATCTTAAATAAATGTCAGCGAACCGCCCAGAGAAACGTGGACAAACGAGTCACAAGACAACACACAACGCGTTTCGACCTCGTAGGTCTTCCTCAGGTGAAATAAAGACAGACAAAATAACGAAAATGCACTTAGCTTTGATCGCTTCAGATTGCTTCTGAGTTCAGCGCAAGGAAGGGTTGAATGAGCTCATTCAACGCCTTCCTTGCGCTGAACTCAGAAGCAATCTGAAGCGATCAAAGCTAAGTGCATTTTCGTTATTTTGTCTGTCTTTATTTCACCTGAGGAAGACCTACGAGGTCGAAACGCGTTGTGTGTTGTCTTGTGACTCGTTTGTCCACATTTCTCTGGGCGGTTCGCTGACATTTATTTAAGATTTGCCTGAGAAGATTAAGAACTTTTAACCCGATTCACATGCCCACTATTCTAAACTGAATGAGTGAGTAAGAAAGAGAGAGAGAGAGAGACAGAGAGAGAGAGAGAGAATAGGGAGAAAGAGTGAGTGAATGAGAGGGTTAGCGGGTATGTGTGTGTGTGTGCGCGTGTAATTGTGTGTGTGTGTGTGTGTGTGTGTGTGTGTGTGTGTGTGTGTGTGTGTGTACGTGTGTGTGTGTGTGTGTGTGGTGTGTGTGTGTGTGTGTGTGTGTGTGTGTGTGTGTACGTGTGTGAATTTTCAACTGAACTGACCACTGCTGTGTGCCTGGTTCTACTTCTTGCACCCCCCCCCCCCCCCCCCCCCCCCCCAAAAAAAAAAAAGATAGGAATACAAGTAGCCTCATCCTCTGAAATTAGGAACTACTAAGATAGATCTACTCTTCTTTAATCTCTACTGTGCGTCTTGGATTGTGCTCGACCCACAAACACATTAAATTCATTATAAATATCTCTTGAACTTTAAAAAAAAAAAAAAAAAAAAAAAAAAAAAAAAAGGGGGGTATTTGTCAAAGACCCAGTAACCTACCCATCAGCTGAATTTGTTAAAACATCTAAAGGGAAAATCCTACAGATGGCGTACTGTGCACGGGTCATGGGCTACCTGCTTCACTGCCCGAGGCATGAACTCTTGCAGACACTTTGACAAGTATGCGTCTTGTGTAACTGTACCATCTGAAAAGGGATGAACACAGTTGAAATACTCAGTAAAGCCTATGTAAACTGTATGGGTTGTGGGCGGCTTGCGTCACTGGGAGTGTGCAGTCAAAAGTGACATCTGATCAAGGCTAAAAACTTGATTGAGAAGCTAGCTCTCTCTCTCTCTTTCTCCTACACGCACACGCACACACACACACACACACACACACCACACACACACACACACATATGTAAACATTCATAATCAAACACACTCTTAGTCTTACACAATATCTTGCACAGAGATGCCAGCTGCTGGCTGTGGCTGCTGCTGAGCAGGACCACCGGTGCCAGGGGCAGTCCATTTGTAGGGGTTCTGATTGGCAGTGCCAAAACTGTCACGGAATGTCACCCCTCGACCTCCACCCCCGCCTGCAGGACCGTTGCCTGCACAAGTAAAAAACACCTCTTAACCACCAATACTGGGAAAAAAGTTGGAGCTCTCACAGTAAGTCAACCATGAATTCATAAAAACACAGAGATACACAGACACTCACTCTCTCTCTCTCTTTCTTTTCTCTCTCTCTCACACATACACACACACACATTCTTACACAGTTTGTTTACATACACACACACAAACACAAAGCATACACACACAAAACACACACACACACATGCATATACACACAAGGTGAGTTGTTCACAAGGTCATTGTATAAAAAATGCATTTTTTCAAACAGGTATTTTCAGAAGAGAGTTCGGGCAAGGTGTGTGTGTGTGTGTGTGTGGGTGGGGGGGGGGGGGGGGATGCAATGATAGGGGTATCACCCAAGTAATCAACATGGGTTTATCAGTATCCTGACAAAGATAACTGGGATGAGTTCTTCTCACTTTGTGGTTACAGGAATTGGAGGAGGCAAGAGGAATGGAGAAGGGGGTGGGGGGAGTAAGTGGGAGCAGCCCAAGATGTAAGTCCTTTGCTTTCTCTCTTTTCCCAACAGGAAGAAAGCAGAGACAGTGTGTGTGTGTGTGTGTGTGTGTGTGTGTGTGTGTGTGCGCGTGTGCGCGTGGGCGCGCAGTAAGGTGTTGAGATCAAAATGTTGGTGAAGTAGACCACTGTGATGGAAACAGGAGTGTGGAGACAACTAAACTTTCAAACCAAACATGACCAGCTATTTCCAACATAACAGCATTCAACGTACAGCATCCAACATACAGCATCCAACATACAGCATTCAACATACAGCATCCAACATACGCAACGTTAGACAATAAGCTCACTTTCAATACACACACCAGGTCCGCATACAAAAAATGCACAAAAAATGCCAAACCAGAATGCATTTCCTACGCAAATTGAGGAATCTGCATGTCCAGCCAAAAATTCTTAAAACATTTTACAGGAGTTTTATTGAGTCTGTCTTGACTTTTTCATGCATTTGCTGGTATGGAAATCTTAATTTGAAAAACAGCAAACTCTTGGATAGCGTTGTGAACATCTGTGGTAAGATTGCTGGTGAGAGACAGGAGAGTATGTGTGAGTTGTATGAAAGGCGTGCGGTCAACAAGGCTCGTGCGATTGTTAGTGACAGTGGGCATACGCTTGCGCGACAGTTTGAGCTCCTTCCATCAGGCAGACGATTTTGTGTCCCCAGAGCTAAGCTGATGCGCACAAAAAAAGAGCTTGTGTTCAAATCCATTGCGCTTTTAAACAAACACAGCGTGTAAGAAGAGGCGGTGGATCACCTGTGACACAAGCATGTGCGCGGGTGTGTATGTCTGTGAGCAAGTGGGAAAGTATAGATGCTGGAGTGTGGGGTGTGTTTGTGTGTTATGTGTGCATGTCCTGGAACAGTGAGGAATAGAAATGTCTGGAATATGTCTTATCTTAAGATTTTTAATGATAAATCACTCTCTCTCTCTCTCCTCTCTCTCATACGTGCACACATTTATGTATATATATAATATGAGTGGCTGAGTGCATGCTTTATTTGCAATACCAAAAAGGAGAAAGACTGAAATTCCCATTTTGGTGTTACACGCATGTTTTATTGTTTGAAAGTAATTTTAATTTTCAGTGTCACGTTTGTAACTATAAATATGTATGTCTAACTTTTAGGGCAGCGGTCACAAATGTAATTTCTCTTGTAACGAGAGATAATAAAGTTTTCTGCGGTGTCTAGTGGAATGGGTGCAATGCCATTGACAGGGAGCGGTGTCCAGTGGAATGGGTGCAATGCCATTGACAGGGAGCGGTGTCCAGTGGAATGGTGCAATGCCATTGACAGGGAGCGGTGTCCAGTGGAATGGGTGCAATGCCATTGACAGGGAGCGGTGTCCAGTGGAATGGGTGCAATGCCATTGACAGGGAGCGGTGTCTAGTGGAATGGGTGCAATGCCATTGACAGGGAGTGGTGTCTAGTGGAATGGGTGCAATGCCATTGACAGGGAGCGGTGTCTAGTGGAATGGGTGCAATGCCATTGACAGGGAGTGGTGTCTAGTGGAATGGGTGCAATGCCATTGACAGGGAGCGGTGTCTAGTGGAATGGGTGCAATGCCATTGACAGGGAGCGGTGTCTAGTGGAATGGGTGCAATGCCATTGACGTATCACGAAAAATGTATCAGGGGAGAACGAAAAGTCAGGATGTATTTTTTCTCATATGTATTTGTAGAGTCTATTTGTAAAGCCAGTGAGAGTTCCTGCAGTGACAACAGTGCTAATAAGAAATGTAAGAGATTCCTGATTCAGATAACAAAAAAGTGGTAAATGAAAAGGCTTTTTTTTTCCGGAGGAAATAAAAATTTGCCCAATTTCATAACACACCCCTTGTTCACAGAACTATTTCATGAGAACAGATTGTTGGTGGACCTATAATGCCATGGGTGAATTAAAGTCTCATTCTTCAATATTCAAGACAGATTAACTTCAGCATCTTTAACCTTTCTTTATCATTTGATGTATTCAAAGTTACCATTTTCTTGGTCAATTTTCTCTGTACATTTTAAAATCAAGTTGCATGCCTTTTCAGACTAAGAGGTCTAAAACCACATCGCTGGAAATAGTGGAATTGGCCTACCTAAACAGTGGATGTTGAAGAAGAAAGCGTCACATCAATTGTTTTTATAATACAGAATCAATTGTGACATGTCAGAGATTGTTACCTTTTCAATGATTATAGCAATATTCTGATAAAAAGTAAGATTTTCATCTGTATCGACCCATGCCCCCTCCCGCAAGTATTCTTATGGTTTGTAAATATTTTGATTATGGTGATTGAAAATTGCAACCATCCCCCCCCCCCCCCTCCCCTCTCCCAGCGTACATGAGCTTTGTTTTTAAAAAAATATTTAACCCGAGATGTTGGAATCTAATCATGGCAATGTAATTCCTCCAGATAGTGTCATGGAAGATCACTGGGAGTGGGACACAAATAATGATTTTTGTATTCCTGCAGTTTCCACGTGAACATACGCTTAATCTGCATGTGACACGTTGCACAATAATCTGAAATGTGGTTCTTGCGACGTACACTATGATAAATTTAATACACACCCAGATCCTGATTTAATCTGAGATAACGACGACAACAACAAAATTTCTCTATTTTTTTGACTGGTTGACAAACATGGCAATGACATTGACCACAATTTAACATGACATAATCGAACTATACCTCTTGGATGTTCATTAAAACATCTGTCCCCGTATTTACAACTTCCTGCCAAAAAATATCGACACACTACCATGGTTCAGTAAAATCTTGTTGCCTTCTTGGATACTTGTTTCCCTTTCCTATGCCCATGCGTGTGAACCGGAAGTACAGATACTGGGAAAGGCTTTACAAAAAGCCGAATCTCAGGTTCAGGTTCAAAATAGGGACAAAATCTTAACAGATTCATTAAGCCTCACGGCTTATAATTTGTCCCATCATTCAATGAAAAATAAGATCACATCAAGGTCATAAGCATGACCAAGGTCATAAGCATGACCAAGACATCGTAATCCAATAATACATCTATTAGCATGACCAAGACATCGTAATCCAATAATACCAAGACATCGTAATCCAGTAACACATCTATTAGCATGACCAAGATATCGTAATCCAATAATACATCGTAATCCAATAATACATCTATTAGCATGACCAAGACATCGTATCCAATAATACATCTATTAGCATGTTTCCTTTGCCTATAAGATTTTTGAAAGCATTTAAATTAGGAGCACATTTAATATTTGGTGCAAGTTGATTCCATAAGGTGCAACTCGATTACTAAAAGTGAATTTTTTCTGTTAGTACGGCTAAACTCAATGTGAATTTTATCAGTAGGGTTTCTTGTTATGTCGAAATTAGATAAAAACCTTAATCATGATCATTTTTTTTTTATGTTGTACGCGCAGAAGTCCAGTGTAATTTCAAAATAAAGATCCCAATTCTGCGCTGGGAGAAGAAAAATATGTCAAGCATATTTGTGAATACACTGCACCTTGCTACATCTGAGTAATATTCTTTCTTTGACTGATTGATTCATAGCATCTTAATTCCAAGGATAACAAAAGTAAATTGAAATGAGTCAGCAGCAAAAAACAATAAACAAGTAAGGTAACTCTTGCTCCCACGATGAAACAAATACACGCCCATAAACCCAAAGGAATGCTGCTTACGACATCGAATCGCCTAGCAGATATGACGGCACAGAGCACACAGAACAAACAGGGAAACATGTCCCAGAAAGGATGTTCCAAGCTTGCCTATAATTATCCCCTGTACCGGTCACATCAACAACAACTGGAGAAATGAACAAATACAAATTAACATTTATTCAAGACTGGCACAGCCTTTTCGATTTGGAATATAGTCAGACAAGTACATGGATGAACAGAAACAAATACAGGTAACCTCAATTTGATTGAAATAAAAGTAAATACGAAATGAGGCAGGGAACTGTAAACAATAAACAAGTAGGGCAATTCTTGCTTGTTTACCGTTTGCCTTTCCCTGCATTTCAAAGTCATCAAATTCTAAGACAAATGGCTTAGGACTGTTTTAGAAAAAGTTAGAACAACACAAATGATTTTTGACTGCTCAACTTCTGTTTCAACAATCCAAACTATCTCAGATTTACAATGGGGAAAAAAAAAAAAACATCAACGTCTATAGACCGTCTTCAGGACCGATGACATCAAATGAAAGACAAATAACTTAGTATAGACAATGATGTATAAAAACATATGTAAACGTGTTTAAAGGTGTGTGTGTGTGCGTGTGTGCGTGCGTGCGTGTGCGCGCGCGCGCGCGCGCGCGCGCGCGTGTGTGTGTGTGCGTGTGTGTGTGTGTGTTCGTGCGCGCACCTGCGCGCGCGCGCGCGCGCGCGTGTGTGTGTGTGTGTGTGTGTGTGTGTGTGTGTGTGTGTGTGTGTGTGTGTGTGTGTGTGCGAGCATGCGTGCGTGCATACATACGTGCGTGCGTGCGTGCGTGCGTGCGTTTGTGTGTGTGTGTGTGTGTGTGTGTGTGTGTGTGTGTGATGGGGAAAGGGAAAAAAGAGAGGCAAATAAAGGGGAAAGGCAAACAGAAAATAGAGAAAAAGCAGAGAAAGAATGATGGAGGAGGAGGGAAAGGGGGCGCTTGAGGGGGTGTATGCGGGGGTGGGGGTGGGGGGTGAACCCACGGGAGTGAGGTGGGGGGAGGGATGGGGTAATGGGTGTGGGTGTTGTAGTGTATGTATGTTTGTAGTAGACATTTTAGTTAGAGAGTAAGGTCAGAGAATGAGAGTGAGAGTTGGAGAGTAAAGGGATGAAAAGGATGTAGAAGCTGGAACGAAATAAATGCATGTTTGAACTTAAGAGTTCGGTATCGTGCTGTGAGTGTGCCTGGGAGCATGTGCTAGAATCGTACTCAGTAAGAAGAGACGATTCTACAATGGGGATGGAAACACCTATAAAAGTAGGTGCCTATGGATTGTCCACACGAGCATGTGTCTGTGTATGCACACCTGGATGGTGGAGACGGCGATTTGGGGTGTAAATGTAATATTCTCTAAGTTATAAATATGTTATTTGTGTAGATATGGTGTGAATATACAGATGGTGGGATGGGCAAATTGGGGGAGGGGGGTGTAGAGAGAGAGAGGATAGAGGATAGGTTAGGGAAAAGGAAAAAGTAAAGTAGACAAAGAGCTGGAATGACTCAAACTATAAAAAAAAAAAAAAAAAAATTAATTGTGGGATTTGAATCTATCAGGGATTGTGGTGTCAAGGCGAGAGATGATCCTTGACTCCATGAATTTTCTTTCTGGAGCTGAGGATTGCTTTTGCCAAACAGCAGTGACGGAAATATGGGGTCTGGCTGTGGCAATCGTCATTGAAATGAATCCCCGCTGGTGTTGGATGGGACAACCTGAGTTCTCATGTTAAAGCACAAAATGGTCAACTTTTCAATAGCGATTATGCCAAAAGCACCCAACCCCTGCAAATTGGTGACATGTATCTATACAGAAATTTTGTTTCAATGTTTTATGGACTAAACCTTGGCGCGTTCAGAACTAAAGATAATGCTGTAACAAAATGTATACATGGCGAAATAAACACACGAAGAAGCCATTTCCCGATAGAATGTGTGCTTCTCAGAATATACTTACCATATTTATCAGACATGTTTGTGAATGATGTTGCTTTTTTCTGATACTAATCTTGCTTTGAAATTTACTTTTTGTTTGATTTGTAGTCAAGCTGGTTCCTAACTTTAATATGATATTGGCGGTCTTTTGTAATTATATACATGTCTATCTATCTATCTATCTATCTATCTATCTATCTATCTATCTATCTATCTATCTATCTATCTATCTATCTATATCTATCTCTCTCTCTGTGTGTGTGTGTGTGTGTGTGTGTGTGTGTGTGTGTGTGTGTGTGTGTGTGAAGTCAAAGTCAAGTCAAAATTTTATTTACTGATGGGACATTGAATAAGCACATCATTGCTTTTTTACATCAAGCCATCAAAAAACACACACACACACACACACACACACACACACACACACACACACACACACACACACACACACACACACACACACACACCAGCAACAACAAACAACAACAACAACCAAATAGGATATAACACAAAAAACCAAGAGCAACATACATATACCACTGACATCTAAAATACACTGACAGTGCTATATGCACATACGAGTACATATGTTATATGCATGCACATACATATCCACATATGTCTGTATATTTATGCAGTGTGTGTGTGTGTGTGTGTGTGTGTGTGTGTGTGTGTGTGTGTGTTTCTCAAAATGAACCTTCAGCAAGCTTATAGTCTCCAAAGGGGGAAACATTCTCCAATGGGGAGGAAGCTCACTAACATATAACTCCTGGTCAGATACCGGTATTTCGAAACTGATAGTTTCTCCTCAGTGACCGCGGAAAGTGGTAATTTGACTCCTCTGCTTTTCGATGTAAGCTTACGTTATATATGTACGTTCCCTCAATACCTTACCTACTGGCAATCAGGGAGGATGTCATATGCTGACGAAGGCAATAAAGCCGAAAATTTCATTTACAACCACGACAGCTTGTGTCCTTGTGTCTTTTTTCTTTTGGATATATATACATAATATATATATATATATATATATATATGTGTGTGTGTGTGTGTGTGGTGTGTGTGTGTGTGTGTTGGTGTGTGGTGTGTGTGTGTGGTACGCGCGCGCGCGCGCGGCGTGCGTGCGCGTGTGTGCGTTCATACATACACCTACACCTGCACAAACACATTACGCAACACGTTCGCATGCACACAATCATGCACGCATGTNATGGTTCCAGTTTTCAGTTTTGAAGCCCGCCGACCACAAATGTTCCTTCAGTGGTAGTCATCACCCAGAGGGAAAGCCCCTTACTTTGAAAAAGAGACAATAATCAAGAAACTATTGTAATGGTGTATTCAGCGATACTTAATTACTTGAATCTATCCACCTGCCTCACTTGAGAGTATGTATGGTTTTTTGAAAAATAAAGTTGGCCGCACAGCCCGAATAGTAGAGCCCTCCCTGTGGATCTGACAGTCGTTAGTTCGTATGTCTCGTTGGTTCTATTCTTCAGATTGAAGACTCTCTGTGGCCCCAGTAAGCAAACAACTATCGTTTCCGTGCAAAACTTGATTAGTGGATGAGAAGGGATGGGCCTGCGTCTTCTTGAGTTGTGCTCCCTCATTGTGACCATGTAAAATTGAGTTCCCGCCCAGCCCCCGTGGCAAAGTGGTTACATCCCGGACTCCCGGCTCATAGTCATAGTTGGTTTTTTTCCGCCCCGACCGGTTTCCTACCCGATTTGAGTTATGCTGCTGGTCTCAGTTGGGAAAACTGGACAAAACGTCGAGTTTCATCCATTTATGGACGCGTTTTTCTGAGTGCAATTTTCTGACCAACAATGCGTGCCGGTACTCTCAGGCTGGATGACACCGGGATATATGATGAACGGAACAGAGAGTACAGCCCGTTCATGTATCCTCAGACTCGCAATGGAAATCCGGTATCATCTCTTAATCATCCTACATTTCTTCATCGATCAGCCTAATAAAAAAAGTCTCAAAAATTCTGTGGCCCTTCATGCCCGGCTCTCATGGTGACCTCAGTTTCGATGTCCTATCCACGTCTGTGCCTTGGTTTTGTTTCCCGTCGGGGTCACCGTATCGGCGAGTCCATGGGGCCTGTCCTTTGGACGACGTGTGGCGCCTCTTTTTTGCTTTGTTCACGTCCCTTCGTCCCCTTCTGTTCCTTCGTCGGCCATTCATAGGAATTAGCGACCGCCGACATTCACCGGCTCAGGTGGGCCCCTGTCTTGGCTCCACACGCAGTAGGTTAATTATGTGCGTCGTCGGGGTCTAGTAGGTGGTTCCTGCGTCTGTAGAGCAGTAACCCGCGTCGCTATCTGACTCACCAGCGGATCGTGACTCGCTAGCCTTGGCAGTGCGTGTGCCTCTACGGCAGCGCACGATCCTTGACCGGGGCCGCGACTACCGTCAGACTTGCTAATGGCCTAGTGACAGGCTCCGCTCGCTTTTATACCTCTTCTTTTTGGCGCTGCTGCAGTTGGCGCGACCGGCTGTGGCATCTGCTGATTGGTGTTCGAATGATTCGCGTTGGCTGCTATGACTTCGAGGTTTTTCGACGAGGTGGTATTGGGGAAAACCTAGCTATCTACATTGGGGTGACGGTGTCCCGGTGCCTATTTAGTTTGATCTAGTGCTATCGTTCATGCATGGCTTCTGATGCTACGAATCTCCGCTACCTGTGTAAATTCCAAGAACAGAGCGAAGAGAAAGATTCTTGTGAATACCGTGTTTCCGCGATCAGTGTGATTTGTACGGAGCCTAAGGCATGCTGGCGGTTCCTTCGTATACTACTATCTACGCAGTCTGACTTGCCGCCACCTGCTCCTTCAGGGTTAACTGACTAGGCTATATCTCCATCAACTGCTCAGCACTACAACTTCCATGGCTGCCCACCCTCTCCGTCGTGTTTTCAGCGTTGCGGTTTGATTAAGATCAGGCTAGGAAGACAAAGTACCTGTTCAGGCTTTGAGTAAATCCAAGCGAGGAAGGCAAAGTACCTTTCATGATGGGAAGTAAGATCAGGCATGATAAAACAGAGTAACCTGTGCATGTGCCGTTTGAGAAAGACTCAACGCGAGGATCTAGAATTTGGCATCATACGAATCCTTGGCTCGTGGCTGTTAGCAGGTGGTCCGTGGGACTATCGAGCTATAGCAGAACGGGGAATGTGGCGTAACTCTCAGCGCGAGCGGGGCCACGTTTGGGTCTCAGGGCGGGCAGGCGGGAATGAGGTAAAACGAAACCTCCCATTGCTCTAGAATGTGCAGACATGGTAAGCACTAGTAACTGGGCCGAGGCAGGGGTGACGGCACCGCGCGGTGGCAGAGCCACATGATAATACACGAGTAGAACACACGACGGCGCAAAGCGTAGAGAGAAACAGCGCCTGCCGCATCATCGACTGAGCATAGTACGTCCTGCAATCTACTTAAGCGCAGCAAGAAGCCGACATGCAGATAACGCAATAGCAATCCTAAAACCCTTCAACAGTATCTCTTTCATAGTCAACAGAAGCAAAATATACCGACGACATTTGTGCTCCCTAGCGACCCGAAAGAACTCGATCAACAAGGATAAACTTTTTAGTTAGCATCATACAACGACACCACTTTCGCTCCGATAGTGAACCACACTAAAGCAGCACATACTCTCCTCGCTCCTCTCCTCGTCTCTCCTCTCCTCCGCTCTCTCTTCTCCTCGTCTCTCTCACACCCCACACCCACACACACACACACACACAACCCACACATGCAGGCCCCGCACACCTTCACCTGACAGACAGAGACACCACCCACTATCCAGAGCGCACACACACACGGGGCACCCACACATCACCACACACCACACACACACACACACTGCACACACACACCACCCACACCCAAACAGCTCCGCGCGCGCGCACGACCCACACCAAGACAACAGTTCCCATAGTGAAATAAAGCAAGCAACCAAAGGGAAGGCCAAAAGTTTTTGCTCCCCACCAGGAATGA
>JADBJO010009945.1:101212-103712 GCA_016801955.1 Conus betulinus
GACTTGGACCACACAGTTGAATTTCATCCACTAAATGGATGCGTCTCTGAGAGTGTTGCTCAAATTTCCTGACCAGCACTGCAGGTGTCTGTATCTCGCAGAGATATATCATGAAAATAAGCTTAGAGTACAGCCCTGTCATGCAGTTTCAGACCGGAATGGAAATCCGTAGCATCATCTTCATCACCCTTATTCTCATCGATCACCATGTGAAAAAAAAAGTATCAAGTTCTGTGGCCCTTCATGCCCTGCTCTCACCTGGGTTTCGATGTCCTCTCCACGTCTGTGGCCCTGCACTGATTTCGTCGAGGTAACTGGTATCGGCAAATTTGCCGGGACTGTCGTTGGATGGACATCGTGACGTCCTCTGGATGCAAAGGTCATTCATGCCGGTTCCGACAAAGCAATTAGTGTCGTCAGTAGGGAGCTTAGTAGGTGGTGTCCTGTATGTATGTTGGATCATAACATGCACCACTGAACGCCACCGAAGTGACTCGGCAGCAGTGCAGTGTCTCCTCCAGTGCGTTGCCCCTTGAGGCCTTGACTTTTACTGCTCCTTACGGATTGCCGGTGCCAGGTCGGTTGTGTGCCAGAACCAGGCTGTGGCTGTGGACAGGGGATTGCGGGGGGGGGGGGGGGGGGGGTGGGAGGGAGGGGGTCGGAATAGCGGCGTAGGTGCAATGCCATTGAAGTGGCACAGAAGATGGGATAGACAAAAATAAAAACAAAAATGACAAATGGAGATCGACTCAATTATACAAGCACGGAACAACAAAAAGAAAGCAACAACCTTACCCAAGACAGCACTTCCAGTGAAACATTGTAACTCACGAGCATTTAATAATGCAACAGAAATTCATGCATGAACAATAACTGTTCAGCATCCTATCATCTAAAACTGTATGCACAGTTACAAACAAAAACAACTGGACACCCATGCAATGCTCGTTACATCAATGGTTTAATACCTTTTCTTCTTGCGAGGTCACAGCCTACCCTCTCCCTTAAAACGCCGGAGAAAGTAAGTCTACATTTCAGTGTCTGGTCTGGAATCCAGGTAAGCCTTGACCTTCTCATTGGCTTCCACGTTCCTGACCATTTTTCTGGATCTCTGGGAAGTTGTCCAGAACTTTGGGGTTACTCTTGAGCAGACTGAAGGTGATGTCCTGAACACTGAGGTCGGCTAGCGTCAGCTGAAAAGGTCACAGTAAAGCATAGTAAGGTCTAGTGAGACAATAGTATTTTAAGGGAAGAAAAAGCAATAGTATGGTTTCCAGTTTCAGTTTTAAAACCCAGCCGACCACAAAGGTCACTTTCGGGGCAGTCATCACACAGAGGGAGAAGTTCCGTACTGGAAAAAGAGAGACGATACCTATTTGTTATGTGTACATTCAATCATTATCTATTCACTAAACCTATCAACATGTTCAACTAAGAGGAATGGTAGGGTTAGATTAAAACGAATTATTTCCATAGCCATGTGGTAACAGCATTCGCCTGTGGAGCTGACAAACACGAGTTGGTATCCCTCGTTGATTCAGATTTGTCAGGCTTGAAGACTCTCTCTGTCCACTCAGTAGTAAATGGATACTTGATTCAGTTCCAGGAAATCTTAAATAAACGTTAGTGAACCGCCAAGAGAAACGTGGACAAACGAGTCACAAGCAAAACACGACGCGTTTCGACCTCTTAGGTCTTCTTCAGGCAAGACACAAACAAATAGGACAATGAAAATGAACGAATTTTTCACCTAGCTTAGATCTCTTCAGCGCAAGGTAGACAGGCGTTGAATGAGAACGAGGCTGTTAGAATGGAGATAATGTGTGAGTCAAAGTAGTGATGATGATAATTATATTACTGATAGGGATACTAATAAAGGTCAAAATATTGAAATAATAAATTAAAACAGGATTACTACTATTTTTGGTGATATTAGGCAATAGCAGTTGTAGTATGGGAGAAAGGAGTGGGTTAGAGGTTCTTAGGCACTATGGTTGCCGTGGCAACAGTCTTGGCGATGAGGATGTCGATACTAATAATAGTATTACTGACGATACTGCTAACAACTATTGTGAAGGTAAAGGCCATAAAAGCATGATACAGAAATATATTCAGAAAAATATATTTAGATAAAAATCATAAAAAATAAGTTCAAGAAAAAATAAATAAAGAAATAAAAAATGAAACACAACTGTTAAAAACAATTGTTAAAAATAATTTTAAAAATAATAGATAATTAAATAAATAATAAAACAAAATAAAAATAAAAACAGAATAATAATTATGATGATAATGATAATAATAATAATAATAATAATAGCAACAACAACAAACAATAATAATAATAATAATAATAATGATGATGATGATGATAATGATAATAATAAATAATAGTAATAATAATAATAAATAGATAAATATTGAAAAAATAATAAGATAGTAGTATAAATGAATAGAAATAATAATTAAAAAAAATCAACAATTTCAATAATAGTACCGA
>JADBJO010009946.1:0-10000 GCA_016801955.1 Conus betulinus
TCTCATTCCGGCCTTCTCTCTCGCTCTCTTCCTCATCTCCCCTGTCTCTCCCTCTCTCGTCTCTCTCTCTCTGTCTCTCTCCTCTTCACCTAGCAGTTTTCATTCTTTTGGGATGTTCCAATACAGTCCGCATGTCGGGGTGAAGATGACAGGAGGGGTAGTGTTCCTTCCCCTGGAATCACCTGTTCCGTGTCTTGTTGTCTGTTTTCAGCACAATCACAGATGGCACTGAGGATTCCTAATCCGATGACCTGAAAGAGACAACGAGACGCAACAGTGGCGGTAGTCACTGGGACACTGAGGGAAGAAGATTGGGAAGGAGAGGGAGAAAATTATAAAGACTGGGGTTTTATCGGTAATGCATAGAGAGAGAGAGAGAGATAGATAGGAGATAGAGAGGGGGGGGGGGAGAAGAGAGATTTTAGGGGGGTAAAGGAAGAGGGAGAGAAGAGGGGTGGAGAGAAGCGACGGGTTGAGAGAGAGGAGAGAGAGAGAGAGAGATCGGATAGAGAGAGAACTCGAACAAACATACCCAACAAACCAACCAAAAAAAAAAAAACCCTCGTTTATTGAATCAATGATAAGGATTCTTAATGTAGAGTCGATTCTTCGTTCCACCCTGGTTTTGTTCAAACTACTATGATATAGAGTAGAAGAGAGAGCGAGAGGAGAGAGATAGTGGAGAGCAGGAAGGAGAGAAGATGACGATCATGATGACCTTTTGCCCGTCTTAAGGAACTGATTGCCACTATCTGGCTTTGTGACAGGCCGTCTGTTTTTCCCTCTCATTGTAGTTTTGTATTTAATGACCCTTGCGCTTTTGAACGAGAGGAGAGAGAGAGAGAGAGGAGAGAGAAAGAGGAGGGAGGTAAAGACGATAGAGAGAGAGAGAATAGAGAGGAGAGATGAGAGATGAGAGAGAGAGAGAACTCAGAACACAAACAAACAAACAAAAAAAACCTCTTTATTTGAATCACTGCTAGGATATTATGTAGGAGTCGATTCTTACGTTCTGTTTTTGTTAAACAATAGGAGAAAGAGAGAGAGAAGAGAGATTAGAGAGAGAGAGAGAGAGAGAGAGAGAGTATAGAGGAAGAGAGAAAGATTACGATAATGATGACCTTTGCTTCTTAATGAACTGAGTGCACACATATGCCTTTTGACAGGCCGTCTGTTTCCTCCCTCTCAGTGTATTTTTTGGTATTTAAATAATGACCCCTTGCTGCTGCTGCTATTGTGAAACGAGAGAGAAGAGAGAGAGAAGAGAGGAGATAGAGCTGAGAGGAGAGAGCAGCGAGGAGAGAGAGAGAGGAGAGAGAGAGAGGAGGAGGGGGGATGGACGAGAAAGAGAGAGATAGAGAGAGAGAGAGGGAGGGAGGGAGGGAGGCGTAGGGAGTGAGTAGGAGGGAGTAGAGATGGAATTGGAAACGAGAGAGAGAGAGAGAGAGAGAGAGCGAGAGAGGGGGTGGTGGGGGGGAGGGAGGGAAGACGAGAGAGTGAGAGAGAGAGAGAGAGGCGGAGGGGGATGGAAGATTCAGAGAGAGAGAGAGGTCAGACAGACCGACAGACAGACAGACCGCCAGTTAGAGACAGATACAGTCAAGACGCGACAGATAAACGGACAGGTAGTCAGGCAAGACCGATGAAGGGTAGCGACACACACACACGACACACCCAAACACACACACCACACACACACACACCACACACAACCACACACACACCCACAATGAAAACGACAGCGAAGCCACATAGTCCTCTTTAAAAGTGATTGCACCTTAGTTCTTCATAAGTGTTACACTACATATCAATTGTGGATGGAGGGGGGAAGTGATGCGGAGAAGGAGAGAAGGATGGGGGGGGGTGGGTGTCTGTGTCTGTGTCCTTTTTTGACGCGATTACAAGCATAATGAGCCAGTTTTTCTGACACGACTGTATCTATTTGTCATCAAACGTCAAACGAATTGTTGATCCCCTGTCAAGTATGGATGTCGGAACATAGTGTAAGAGTGAAAAGCCACCTTATTTAACTATGTCGCATCATTTGTGTTTCTCCTGGGTTTCTTTCTTGATTTCATTTTGGGTTGAAAATGACTACCTAAAGCTTTGGCACTCTCCTGCTTGTATTTTACCTAAATCATGTGCACTAAAACTGTTGAGTTCTCCTCCCTCTCTCTGTCTCATTCTCTCTCTCCCCTCTCCTCTCTCTCTCTCTCTCTCTCTCCGACTCTCTCATCCGCTCCCTCGCCCCCCCCATCCCTCGTCCTCTCTCTCTCCAACCTCCTCCATCTCCGCTCTCTCTCCTTTCCCTGGCTCCTTCCCCTCCTTTCTCTCTCTCTCTCTTCTCTCTTCCACCTCCTCCCACTCCTCTTTTTCCTCGTTTGCCTTTTTTCTCGCGCGAACCCCTGTCTCCTCCTCTTTGTCTTTGTCTTCTCTGTCTCTCTCTCTCCTCGTCTCTCTCTCATCCTCTTCTCCCTCCTCATCTCGTTCCATCCTCATCTCCTTCCTCCCCTCCCCTCCTCTCCTCTCCTCTCTCTTCTCCCGGCTCCTCCTCATCCTCCTCTCGTCTCTCCCCTCTCTCTCTCTTCTTTATCCACTATTATTATCCACTATATTCTTACCTTTATAGTTAACATCAACAAAGTTGACATATTCTGCTATTTTAGTAGTATGATCCTTGGTGCTTAATATTTCTATGCCTCTTTCTTCCCATGACCTGTCGTTTTGTTACTGATTTGTACCCCCTTGACAGAAGGGCATTTGCCATTGGCCCAATAAAATTGTCCGTCCGTCTCTGTCTTATCTCTCTTTGGTCCTGTCCTGTTGTCCTGTCTGTCTGGTCTTTGTGCTGTCTGTCTGGTGTCTCTCATCCTCCCCCCCTCCTCGTCTCGTCTCGTCTCTCTCGGTCCCTCCTCTCATCCAAGCGTCTCCCCTCCCATCCCCTCTCCGCGCCCCTCTCTCAACCTCTTCTCTCTCTCCTCTCTCCCGCCTACCCCGTCCTCCCTCGTCGTCCCCTCGGTCCTCCACTATCTCGCCTCTCCATCCCATTATTACTTTAGTTAAATCAACAATATTTGACATCTTTGCTGCCATTTTAGTAGTATAATCATTGTGCTTAATATTTCTATGCCCTCTTTCCCATGACTGTTTTTTTTTTTGATTTGTACCCCCTTGACAGAAGGGCATTTGCCATTGTCATAAAATGTGTCCGTCTTTGTCTGTCTGTCTGTCTGTCTGTCTGTCTGTCTGTCTGTCTCGATCTCGCTCTCTCTCTCCTCTCTCTCTCCTCTTTCCCTCGCCTTCGCTCCTCCCTCCACTCTCTCCTCTCTCTCTCTGTAGTGGTAGGGAAGGGGCATATTTCTTTTTACTGGTTACAGTCAGAATGAGGAATCAATAATGAGAGGTGACTTTTTCCTCAACCTTTGCTACCCAAAGCGCATGTACACACTGGGAAACGGTTCAGATCCTCTCTCTCCCTCTCTCGATACGCTCCTCGCTCTCTCTCTCTCTCTCGCTCTCATCTCGCCCCGGTCTCTCTCTCTCTCTCCCTCTACTCTCTCCCTCTCTCGCCCATCCTCTCTTTCTCTCTCTCCTCGCAATTTAGACTGACACTTTTGTTTTTTAGTATGGACTCATGAGGCAAACTGGTAAAAAAAAAATGTCAATGTATTTTATTCAAACATTCAGGTTGCTGTCATTTATTCTGCCATAAAGCAGAATTTGAATAGGTATTAGTTATGGTCTGTGTTTAGTTCCTCAGAGGCTATGATGACTGCAGTTAACTCACAACCCTCTTTCAGGAAGGGATATGGGTCTAAAACGTGAGTAAATTATCTTGAGTCCTGAGTCTCTCTCTGTCTCTCTCCTTGTAAGTCTATGCGTGTTTCTTGAGACCAAGAAAAAGCGCTCTTCTGTGTTCACAATACTTGCATTGTTCTTTTCTTACATTAACATTACTTGCTTTCCATTTTAATTCTACATGTAAAGGCAAGGAAAAAAAAACATCACCAACCTGCAATTCTGCATGTCTCCGTAAATCTTTAGTGGCGATAAAATAATGATTAAACTACTGCCATTAGGTGATGCAAATGTAACTCTCCTTTCGAATCCTCATGGTATGTACCATTCGCAATATCTAGGTCAAACATCAAACGCAAATCTAACAAATATTTTACCAAACTTATTTACACACAAAGTCTTTAGAGCAGCGCTCTAACACATTTTGCAATCGTCCTTGTTAGTATCATCTTCAGTACAATCATCTTCATCATTATCACCATCATAGACGGTCATATTATAATCACCCTCATCAACACATCACAAATTTTCATTATCATCGTTTATCATCTCCAGGTGTGAAATTGACATAGACTTCACTTTGGGTTGTTGACCTCCAGTTCCTGTGCCTTCAAATCACCACATAACAGAATGCCGTTGCTAAATATGACCTCATGATATCCCCTTGCCAAACAGGGCCTTTTGCTAAATAATTGGCAATAGAATTGTGTCAGTGTCAGTCGTCAGTCAGTCTGTCTCTGTCTCTGTCCTGTCTGTCTCTGTCTCCTGTCGTCTCTCTTGTCTGTCTGTTTTTTTTCCGTCCGGCTCCCCCCGTCCGCGTCTGTCGGTCTCTCATCTGTCTCTCTCTCTCTCACTCCTCTCTCTCCCTCTCCTCTCTCTCCTCTCTCCTCTCTCTCTCCTCTCCTGGTCTCGGGGGACAACTGGTGGCTGTGGGGTAAGGGTTGGGGGTGAGGGCGAACGTGCGTGTTTGTGGCGTACGTGTGTGCTCCAACAACAACAATTGTTTCAGCCGCGGTGGTGAAGTGTTCTTCAAGGCAGCTTCTGTCTCCTGGTGGTCAGCGGAACAGAAGCACTTCATCACGCGCACGAATCAAGTTGCTTCCCTTTCTCCAACCCGGCATTGTAGAAGTAGGCACGTCTTGCATAGTAAAGGCTTCCCTTCCAAGGGCAAACAACTGCGCTTCGGGTGAGAGGAGAAACTTGCGTGAAGAAGAAGAAGAAGAAGAACCAATAAGAAGAAAGTTTGCAAAAGCAATAACTGCTGGCGAAATCTAAAGAAGAAAAAAGAGAACACATTCGGGGCACGTGCTAAGAACAAGTGAACAGCGGATTTAGAGAATGCAGTCTCAAGAAAGTTCGCATTTTCTTTTTTTTCCGAATCTCAGAACCCAGGTGCAGACTTTAAAAAAAAAAAAAAAAGAAAGCGATTCTCTTGTTGATTTTTTTTTTTTTCGGTTAAATTGCGCTTCACCTGTCCAACTTAACCGTTGTGTTAAAGACTAGTAATGTAAACTGTTCTAAATATAAGCTTATATCTCCCATCACTTGCATAAAAAAAAATATATGGTGACATCTTTTCAGAGAGAGAGAGAGAGGAGAGAGGAGAGAGGAGAGAGAGAGGAGGAGAGGGAGAAGAGAGGAGAGGAGAGACAAACAGGCAGACAGACAGAGAGGGAGGCTAGAAATACTCAGGAGTAGGGTAGGGAGAGGGGAAAGAACAGTCCACACACACACCACCACAAAAACACACACACACACCACAACACACGCGCACCCACACGCAGCACACACACACGCGCGCAGAGACGAGAGAGAGAGGAGAGAGAGAGAGAGAGGAGAGAGAGAGAGAAGAGGAGAGAGGAGAAATGACAACAAGAAGGAGGAACAGAGACGACACAGAAATGCAATGAGAGAAGATTGACAACAAAAGTGAAGGACAACTGAAGAGAGAACACACACAAAGACAAAGATGGAGAGGAGGAAAGCGACAGAGACAGATGCGTGAAACAGTGACGAACAACATAAATGAATAATCAAACAAATGAATAAATAATTAAAACACTTAGGTACACACACACACACACACACACACACACACACACACACACACACACACACACACACACACACACACACACACACAGCACACACACACTCTCTCTCTCTCATGCACACACACACACACACACACACACACCACACACACACACACACACACACACACACCACACACAACACACACACACACTGCATGAGAGACAGACAGACACAGACAGACAGAGGCAGAAACAATGAGTAGAGAACTCTGCGCTACCAGCTTTAGTTGGGGACACATTAGGTTCTCAGGGGAGTCTCCGCCCCACATTCATTTTTTTTTCGATGGCAAGTCACCAAACACGGGTGGGATTAGGTTGGTTTCCCAATTCACAGTTCGCATCCACCTCCAGTGATATGGCTGATGAAATTAAACCACCCTGGAGAATGGGGGAGGGAAGACGTCGTATGTACCACTACAACTGATGCCATCAGAAACGATGGTATGTTATAGACGGGTTGGTAAAATGTCTATGTTGGAAGTCCATGGAATTAAACCTCGCGACATATGACTGCAACATCGACATTCCTACTCACTGAGGTTTCATACTACACCCGCAATGAGGATCAACATCGGAAAAAAAAATCTTCATATAGGTGACCTGTCTGGACCTACACCGATACCAAGAGAATGGCAACACTTTGTGGTGTGTGTGTGTGTGTGTGTGGGAGGGGGGAGGGGGTGGACACCAGCTACTGGATTAATGGAGCACTTGAGGCGTGTGGTGTGTCTTTGTTTCTTTCTTTCTTTTTTTTCCTTCGTTTTTGTGGTGTCCCCCTTAGGCCGAAATACATCACTTCGTTTCTTATACTTCACACTGTCCTCTGTCATCTTCATCTAACAAAAAAAAAGGTGAAAAAAAATCCACCACTAGCCTTTTTTTTCTTTTTTTTTTTTCTGTTTTTTTTTTTCCTATCAGTCCTTTACACACTATACATTGTCTGTATGTTTTGTTTTTTTTTTTGCAAATGGACACATTCTTGCTGATTTTAGTGTTCCGGCGATTGATACAAAGTGTCTGGGTTTGTTAATACTTGTTTAATAAGATAGGGTAGTGAAAATTGTCAGCCGTTCAATCAACGTGAGCTGTGAACTTGGTACTCTACCACTGAGGCACCACTGGCACCAGAGGACACGTCGCAGACCAGGAAGCAGGTAAGATGAACACAGTATTGACCGTGGTTCCTTGCAGATCGACCGACCCCATCTATAAGTCATCACCAGCGCCATAAACCACTTCGTGCCACCGACCTTCTATCCCGTGATCCCAGTGAGTCACGTGACTGCCATCACAATCGTCCGGCCACGTGGCACTTGTTGCGACACAAAGTGTCGCAAACGCGTAAAGTGTCGCATGCGACACTTTGTGCAAAAGTGCGACACTTTGTGTTGGAACATGGCGACAGTTTGTGCCGGGAAAGCCCCTTATTGTGCTAGGGACATAATGTGCACGACCCACAAATGTTGTCACCCATGAGATACATTTGGTTGCAATTAAAATATTCTCCAATTACAAGTAACAACATACCCCCCCCCCCCCCCCCCCACACACACACACACCACACACACACACACACACACACACACACACACACACACACACACTTTCCTCCTCTGTCCTTATGCTACGAACGTGTTCAGCTTCAAAGATCCAGAGTCCCTAGTGAGCCATGGCAAAAACATAGGTCACTGGGAACTCTAGCGCTTTAAGAGTGGCATCAGTGTACCAGATACTTCTCGCACAGGTACATCAATTGCGTTAATTGCAGTACCTGTTGTTTTTTCATTAACCCATACTCACATGGTTTCGAATAAACCAACCAACGAACGAACGAACGAACGAACGAATGAATGAATGAATGAATCTCTATCTCTGTCCTGTCTCTGCCTCTCGATCTGTCTGTTCTGCCTGTCTGTCTGTCTGTCTGTCGGTATCTCTCTTCACCTACCATCACTCACTTGCTCACTCAATACATGTACAGAATAGCGCCACTTCGTGCAGTTGCGACACTTTGTGCCGCAACGGGCGCCATTTCCACTGTGAACGAAGTCTGTACTTTGGAGTTCAGATTATAGGGTGTGCTGGTGAGCCAGCGAGTGCCACCTGTCTGCGTTGATGTGGAGAAGGCAGTGGACCATGTCTGATGAATGTTCGAGTGAGGGATCTGGTTTTGGTTTTTAGTGCGGTGGTGGCTTCCATTGGTGAGCGCCACTGAGA
The DNA here is from genome assembly GCA_016801955.1 of Conus betulinus. Taxonomy (NCBI): domain Eukaryota; kingdom Metazoa; phylum Mollusca; class Gastropoda; order Neogastropoda; family Conidae; genus Conus; species Conus betulinus. The sequence continues at coordinate 8,112 of JADBJO010009946.1, forward strand.
GAACTGGAGTGAAGGGTTGGAGCAAAAGGGAGGGAGGCAGTATGTTTGTCCACAATTGTTCTGTTATTTTTCTGGCTCTTTCATTCATTCATTCATTCTTCCATTCATGCATTCATGTCATTCATTCATTCATTCTTTCTTTCTGTCTTTCTTTCTTTTTCCTTTTCTTTCTTTCTTTTTTTTGGTATTTTCACCCTACGTGTTCTTAATGCCGTGCCACAGGTCCTGATGTTTTTTTTTTTTTTTTTTCTAAATACACAGATGCAAGTACCACATACAATTCTAAACACACACGAATGCCCACAACAACTAGATCTGCACAAATGCGACTAAACGGAGAGAGAGAGAGAGAGAGAGAGAGAGAGAGAGAGAGAGAGAGAGAGAGAGAAGAGATACACACAGACACACACACACACACACACACACACACACACACAAACACAACACACGCACGCACACACGCACGCACACAACACACACACACACCCACAAACACACACACACACACACACCACACACACACACACACACACACACCAACCGGTCAACAAAACTCTTTACACTTTATTGAAGACTGGATATCACAGCCTGCATGCCAGAGTAATTGAAACGCAGCAAAAATTTTCAGGCAAATTAATTCAGTGGGTAAATTATTAATATCAATCCCCAAAATTGTGAAGGTCCAAACAACGGATTCTGGTGGATCGGTACATTTAATTATCTGCAAATTTCATTTCGAAGAATTAACACGAACTAATTGTTGTTGATTTGACAGAAGTGAAGACATCAATTGCGATGTATTCTCAGAGAGGTCTCTTAAAGTGGGCGTCTTTGGGAGGAGAGAGTGGTTGAAAGTTTTCAGCTACATCAACTCCTGTAATTTGACTGTTACAAATGTTAGAAAATATACGTCCGGTATTTGAGGAAGGGTGATGTGGCAAACATGATTTCCCTAAAACCTGAATGTTTATGATCATTCAAATCAAGTTTATTTACATACATACATTAATATCTTTCATATATTTTCAGGAGTTTTCCAGGAAGCACACAATACAGATACCGGACTGTGGTGAAAAAACCTGGACAGGTCTCCAGTTTTGTGCAACGAACAACATTTTCCTCTTTGGAACATTCTGGGAAATAGGCTTTCTTTATACACAAAATTACGCATGCAAGCACCAGAGTCTGTTATTACTGATGGAAATAACCTGACTGTACTGCATTACAAGAATGTACGTCTTTATTTTCCGATTGTTTCTGGGACATTTAGTCACCAAACGATGTGACTGAGGGCGGAAAATGAAGCAAATAAAAACAAATACCCCCAAAAACATGGAATTAGTTCTACCAGACGATACAACAAACAGATCACCGGAGAAAACATAATGTATTTCAACCTTTTGGGTCTTCTTCAGGCAAACCACATTTAGGACAACGGAAAACGAAGATGGAACAACCACTTCTTCTTCTCAAATTAAAACACACACACACACACACACACACACACACACACACACACACACACACACAACACACACACACACACACACACACTTTTTAAAATTTGTTTCATTTAAAGTGCCGCTACTTCAGGTACTGTAGTAAAAGGAATGGACGCAGTTGATATTTGTGGACCTCAGTCACTGATTCCCGGTCATTATGCTTTCATCCACAATTATTATTCAAACTTTTTTTAAAGAGGTTGATAAAATATCTGAATTGCATTAGGGCACATATCCATATTTCAAAAATGTGTGTTTGCGAATACCCATCCTTTGTTGTTTTTTTCTTAATGGCCTTCCAAACAGTTCTGGATGATATCTGGTCCTTAGGTTTGCGTCATTGATGCTTTACTTTTTTTTAAGTCTACGAGCCATTTTATTTCATCT
>JADBJO010009946.1:27500-35000 GCA_016801955.1 Conus betulinus
TCAAGAGTGGTTTGAGAGTAGCTCGACCGTAACAGTTTGTTCCCATGTGTCAGGGATGATATTAAATGCTTTCAAGAATGTTTTGAGAGTAGCTCAATCCGTAGCAATTTGTTCCCGTGTGTGTCAGTGTTGATACTGAATACTTTCAAGGATGTGATGATATCATCTATATAGACTTTCGTTTTTATTTCTTCATTACTGGTTCATAGTTCACCTAAGTTCATCTGGACAGAGTCTTGAATTTCCGTTGCAAACTGAATGATAGCAGCGTGACCGTCCAGTCCAAGGGGGTCTAGTGAACTGGGGTCTTGCATCTTGTCCTCCCCCGCCATCTGTCTTCTGAGTGAAGAAACGGCAGGGGTCTGTGTCTGATTAGTGTTGGAATGTCGGACCTCTATTTGAATGAGATTGATGGTTTTCCTGGTGATGGAAATGTATGGCTATTTTCTGTATGACTCGGGTTGTCTCTGTCTGGGTGCATTTTATAGTGTTTTTTTTTTTTTTTTTCAATTTATGCACCCATTGACCAAGCGAGGGAGGGAGAGAGAGAGAGAGAGAGAGAGAGAGAGAGAGAGAGAGAGAGAGAGAGAGAGAGAGAGACAGAGACAGAGACAGACAGACAGACAGACAGACAGACAGACAAACAGAGACGAAAATTTGACCGAGAGAGAGTGATAAACAGAGAGGGAGAAAGAGAGAGACCTGGAGACAGAAACAGATATAGGCAGACAGAGAAAAGCAGAGACAGAGTCAGACAGACGGGAACATAGACGGAAAGAGAGAGAGAGAGAGAGACAGACAGACAGACAGACAGACAGACAGACAGACAGACAGAGAAAGCGAGACAGATCATCAGGTCTACTGGCAAAGACAGAAAACACACACACACACACACACACACACACACACACACACACAACGCACGCACGCACGCACGCACGCACGCACGCACGCACGCACGCACGCACGCACGCACGCACACACACACACACACACACACACACACACACATCCTTTGATCTTATCCTAGTTTTTTTAGTCCGGGAATCTGAATCCCATATTCATTATTCGCTCAGAAATCGGAAAGGTGGGTTAGCTTAGCTTGCTTCCAAATGTAACGTTCACACCCACCCCTCTAATATTAGACACGAGATTATTAAGCCTCCATTGGAGAATGTGGGAGCGAGGGAGAGGGCACTGACACTAACACTGATGCCATCAGAATAACAGCATGGTACGATGACCAGCGAAATGTCTGTACTGAATGTCATTGGCTTCAAAGTCCTTGATGTCTTCACATGCGCAGCATGGACCACCACCATCCCCCCAAAAAAAAAAAAAAAAAAAAAAAAGAAAGAAACAACAACACAACAACAACAACAAAACGTAGGGTGGGCGATCCATGCAACACTCCCGAATACCACTAGAATGTGTCTTCTTCTTCGTCATCTTTTGTCTTCTGTCTTCTTCTTTTCTTCTTCTTCTTCTCTTCTTTCTTCTTCTTCTTCTTCTTCTTCTTCTTTCTCTTCTTCCCCTGCGTACGCAGGCTGATACACCTGCTGCGTAAACACCCTGTATAGACAGGCAAGGATCAATCCCATCTGCCCAACAAAGGGAGTAGAGTTTTGTGTGTACGACCATTTTTTTTTTCATCCCGCCATTAAGACAGCCATACTCCCTTTTCGGGAACTAGAATGTCAAAAGAGGTAGTGAAAATGGCTGACGTCCATGAGATGTCCATCAGAAGAATAAAAACTCGCCATATCTGACTGTGAACCTAGTAATCTACCATTGGGGCAAACTGACTATCAAGAAGTTTGCTGCAGCTACGTAGAAGGTGGGCAGAACGCTGTACTGACCTGAGACCCTTAACCACTCCCTGCAGACCGACATGTCGTGCCGCCCTATTTCTGTCACGTGATCCCATCATCTTTCTGTCACGTGACCTCGATCGTCTGGCAGCGAACATAATGTCCACAGTGAAGAAATCCTGGCTGTTAAGTTCAAGTCAGAGGGCGTGCTGGTATATCTAGTAACTTGCCTGTGTCTGTGTTGTTCTGTTTTAGAGGTGTTCAGAGGCAAGGGGGAGAGAATTGGCATCAGGGTTGAGGGTCTGGGTGGGAGAGGGAAATAAATAATGTAAGTGCAGAGAGAGAGAGAGAGAGAGAGAGAGAGAGAGAGAGAGAGAGAGAGACATGTGTGTGTGTGTGTGTGTGTGTGTGTGTGTGTGTGTGTGTGTGTGTGTGTGTGTGTGTTAGCCTGCACCTGTTTTTCCTCCACTATTTTTAAATGTTTAGCTATATATATATATATATATATATATATATATATATATATATATATATATATAGATTATGAGTTGACTTCACTTCAACGCGGTGACAGCCCTGATATGGCCCTTTGCTGTCGGCTAGGCTATAACCGATATTACTTTTTGTTTCTCCATTTGTTCTTTCCTTCGTTCGTTCTTTATTTTTTTTTTTTTAGGTTCTGTCTTTGTTTACATTTTTCTTTTTTTTTTCTTTAATACTCTTGCTTCTGTTCTTAGATATTTGCCTCAAGTCCTGTGACACGCAGACACACGCACACGCTCATGGGTAGGCACACACCAATTGAGCATTTTTTTGTTTGTCCTTTTGGTGATGGCGTTCCAAATAGGTCTTGGGTCCTTTAATCAGCAACCAGGTCTTGACAACATCTGTATTTTGCGTTTCGCTTCATTGACAACACGATAACCCTCTAGTGTGCCAAATCTCTCTCTCCGGTGTGTGTGTGTGTGTGTGTGTGTGTGTGTGCGTGCGTGCGTGCGTGCGTGCGTGCGTGCGTGCCTGCGTGCGTGCGTGCGTGCGTGCGTGCGTGCGTGCGTGCGTGCGTGCGTGCGTGCGTGCGTGTGTGTGTGTGTGTGTGTTCCTCGTAGACTGCTATTGATGCAAATGTCTTCTTTTATCCCCCACACGCCAGGGAAAACGGTTTTTACGTGATATGCTACCTATTTGCTCTGATAGGCGCAAGTGTTTTTCATGCAGATTAGAAAATACACTAGCTATCACATGAGAGACAAAGAGCGTGAGAGAGAGAGAGAGAGAGAGAGAGAGAGAGAGAGAGAGACAGACAGACAGACAGAGACAGACAGACAGACGAACAGACACAACAAACTGAGAGACACACAGGCAGACAGACAGACAGACAAACAGGCAGGCAGGCAGGCAGAGAGGCAGAGAAGGAGGAACACGGAAAAAAAAAAAAAAAAAAAAAAAAAAAAAAAAAGCACGCATTGATTCCATTAAGAGGTACAGTTATTATCCACTCAGAAGTCTTCACCGCAGACTGACCCCCACTTATCATATTCCCATCGTCACTGTCGCACAGGCCGCCACGATGATCTGACGGCACCACACAAGCTACGCTGCAAACTGAAGCTGGTGGCTCTGGCATCCAGTCCAAGGGCAGCGAGCTAACTGTGGTTTGGTGGTTCCTCCTCGCCAGACAGCTATCGGCATCGTTACAGAATCTGTAATGGTCTGTGTCTGATGGGTGTTTAATGCCCAGACTTGTTGGCAGAAGTCAAAAGTTAAAATGCTTGTGTATGTGATTTTTTTTTTAGTTATGTGAGGACTGATTGTTTTTCAGACTCTATAATCTGTTCGTATGTTTATCTCTTGTTTGTTTTCATCTGTTCCGTTTATGCTTTTTTTTTCTAAACAAAATCCTGATTTCTTTGTCCTCAGACAAATGCTCAGTTGCAATTGCTACAAACATACAAATAACATTCATAGCCGCGCACTCATCCACACACACACACACACACACACACACACACACACACACACACACACACACACATATATGCGCGCACGTGCGCGCACGTGCACGCACGCGCCCGCGTGCGCGCGCGCGCACACACACACACACACACACACACACACACACACACACACACACGCACGCACGCACGCACGCACGCACGTATGCACGCACGCACGCATGCACACACACACACACAACACACACACACACACACACACACACACACACACACACACACACACACACACACACACACACACACACGCTCGCACTCACACGCACGCACGCACACGCACGATGCTCGAACGCGAGAGAGAGAGAGAGAGAGAGAGAGAGAGAGAGAGAGAGAGAGAGAGAGAGAGAGAGAGAGACAGACAGAGACAGACAGAGACAGAGAGACAGAGAGAGACAGAGAGAGAATGCCTGGACAATATCACAAGGGCATGGTAGATACGCTAAATTTGCATGGCAGTGTGGGTCCTATGCACATAGCCCTCTTTGAAATCGACAACAGAGAGGCACTTATCGTCAGTGTCACTCTGCCTGGTTTACTGTCACGTGACCCCACCAAGCGCACTGAGATGCCGTCACATACATCTTGTCACATACTGTCTTGTCGACAGTACCACCTGCTTACACAATACCGTTTCCACCATAAACGAAACCTGGAGAGAGCCAGTGGTCGAACAGACAACGTCCAGTGAATGTGTCCAGTGTTTCTGTCTAGTCATAGGGTGTCAAGTGAATTGGAGTTTAGAATGTAAGCCGTCCTCCACACACACACACACACACACACACTCTCTCTCTCTCTCTCTCTCTCTCTCTCTCTCTCTCTCCTCTCTCTCTCTCTCTCTCTCTCTCTCATACACATATGCACACGTACACATGTCCACACACACACACACACACACACACACACACACACACACACACACACACACACACACACACGCATACACACACACGCATGCACGCACGCACGCACTCACGCACACACACACACACACACACACACACACACACACACACACACACACACACACACACACACGCTCAGAGAGAGAGAGAGAGAGGGAGAGAGAATCCCTGGACAATTTCAGATAGACATGGACATGCTAAATTCACAGGGGGACGGTTGGTCCAATACACATAGTCCTCTTTGAAATCGACAACAGAGACTGAGTGGCGCCCGTAACTTCTTCTCATCAGTCTCACTCTGCCTGGTTTACTGTCACGTGACCCCACTAAGCGCACTGAGATGCTGTCACATACATCCACATCTTGTGGAATCGACCATCCGGTAACATAATACGCAGTGTCCACTGGTAACAAAAGCCCTGGCAGTGTCAGTGGTGGATCATGAAACGGTCAGTGAACCCTCTCTCCCTGGACATACATCTACATCGTTGTAGAACTGGCTGTAGTGGATGCCTACTAAGTCTGAATTATTGATCTTTTAAATTTCAAAGCGGAGTGACTGAGGACGGAACATGAAGCAAAATTTAGAAAGAGAGGGGGTTAGTTAGTTTCCGCCAAGGACATAGACAAAGTACAGGGCAAGACACAATGCATTTTGACCTCCTGAGTCTTCTTCAGGCAAAAACAAATAACATTTAGGACAGTGGAAACGAAGAACGAGAAACTACTTATCTTTTCATATTCGCCGCACGACCAAACTGGGCCGTTCGTTTTTGCTTGAAGAAGACCCAGGAGGTCGAAATGCATTGTGTCTTGTCCTGTACTTTGTTTGTCTATGATCTTGGCGGTAACTAAACCCCCTCTCTCTCTCTCTAAACATTGATATTGTGTTTGACGTTGATCGATTGATTGCCTGTCTTGCTCTACGACGGGATTAGATCCTATGTCATGAGGACGATCTCGGATGTCGTTGACCATTTTTTCTTCCTTCTTTCGTCCCTTTCCCTCTGTATTCTTTTTCTCTCTCTCTGCTCTTGGTGCTGCTTAATTGTGAATTTCTGGTATTGTTGGTCCTGTTTCTCTCTCATCCTATATGTTTTTCTCTTTCTTTCTTTCTCTCTGTGAGTGTGCGCCTGTGCGCACGTGCGCGTGTATGTGTATATGTATGCATGCTTGTGTGTGTGTGTGTGTGTGTGTGTGTGTGTGTGTGTGTGTGTGTGTGTGTGTGTGTGTGTGTGTGTGTGACAGAGAGAGAGAGAGAGAGAGAGAGAGAGAGAGAGAGAGAGAGAGAGAGAGAGAGAGAGAGAGAGAGAGAGAGAGAGAATTTCTGTCTGCCTGTCTCTCAGTCTGTCTGTCGGTCTGTACACACTTACCTGCACCCTGTCTCTTTTTCGCTTGCCACACTCTTCTTTCTCATCTCATCGCCAATATCTCACTGCATTCAGAATTTGCCAACACATAGTGACATTCCTTTACATTTCTTTGCTCTTGTTACACTTCATCGTCGCTGCTACAAAGGTGAACAAGATCATCTGCAAACGTCCAATAATTTCTGTTGCGAGCAAAATGCAGCTCAGTGAACGGTTGTCCAAGCTATAAAACCACACAACGATTAATCTTCTTGCAGACTGAACACAGACTGGCAACATACGTTATCACGTCATTATGTGACTGCTCACCGGAGGCAACACTGCACTGTTGTGATGTCATTTGGGGGGGTGTTCCCTGCTACCATACTGATTCAACGCATGCAAGACACGAAGTGCAAAATTCCCTTGAGATGGTATTAATGGTTTGTGAGCGCAACTCCTCTAGAGTGCCCCCCCCCCCCCCCCCCCCCCCCCCCCCCCCTCATATCCACATATCTACGGCACTCACTACCTGCCATCACTAAAAGTGATGGGAGAGGCTCTTTTTTTTTAGACCAGATTATGAAGTGCAACAGTATTAGACCCCCTTCCCACCCCCCACCCCCCCTGCCCTTTGGTTTTAATGGTAATCAATGGTAAGGAAGATGAAGCTGTTATATTGGTTCAATTTCTTTTTTCTGAAAGAACGTGATAAGTTTGCGCACTCGTCTTTTTTTTTCAAAACAGGTAAAATACTAATAAACAAACAAAACAAAGCGCGAAGGAAAACTACGCCTGGGACAATACAGACACCAGCAGTGTCGGTGCCGAAAGCTGAGCGTATACAGTGAGAGGACGAAACTCTGCATTGGAGCCAAACACGGTCGAAAGTCCCTTAAAGACATGCCTTTTGATGGGACTCAAGGCCATTGTGGTTTCAAAAGAATGCTGGATAAACTCTTCCCCACTCTCCTGGGATTTGTTATTCTTTAGCGGTAAATGAATGTTTGGTTTGAAAGCAGCCAACTTTAGAATATAGATTACTCGCATACCAGTATCCTTTTCTCTCGTACGAACTACTGCAGCACTGCAGCTAGCACAACTGGAAGAGCGAAACAGTTCCAATCTTTCATCATTGATGTTGTCACCGGGATAAAGTTCTGAGCAATCATGCGAAAGAATTTGCCCCATGCATTATGCATTTACAAGTCATTAGCTGCTCCAATCCTGTTTGCAATCTGTTATCAATGAATTTGATTTTTCCCGCGTCACCGTCACGTGATCCTACCAATCTGTCGACTTCCTGTCACGTGACACCTGAAACCACGCCGACCGTGTTTGTCTGGTAAAGTAACGCATCACCGCGACCAACAAGGATGGAAAAAAAAAGGAAAGGACAAGAACTGGCATGGTTCATATTTAATCA
>JADBJO010009946.1:42500-45000 GCA_016801955.1 Conus betulinus
TCCACACGCTCCTCTCGAGATTAGCCTTCTATGTCAATAGGGGGGAGAGAGCGATACAAGTAACACTAACACAACCACAAGAAGAACAGCGCATTAAGATGACCAGCAACATGTCTATATTGATGTCCATGGGATCAAACTGTTTGAGGTTTGACCGACGAAAGAACTCACTATCAAAAAACAAACAAACAAACGAAAAAAACTACGGGTAGGTGACCTGTCTAACACTACACAGCACCACCAGAACGGCAACACGTTAAGTTGCACATTAAAACTGGCCGACCATTTTTCCCCATATCTGGCTGTGAACTCGGTATCCTACAGCTGAAGCAAACTGGCATCCAAGAAATCTCTGCAGAGAAATAGAAGGTAGGATAAACGTTCTACTAAACTGAGGTCTTTAACTAACGACTCATCGCAGGACGACTGGCATCTACAAATCATCATCAGCGTCACAAGACCATTTTGTGCCGTCAAAGTTTCTATGACTTAATCCGATCGAGTTTTTGTCCCATGGCCGCTAAAGCCTTGCCATCACGATCATCTAGCAGCGAACATAACTTCCACCGTGAACAAACCGGTAGCTATCGGGGTGAAGTCACAGGGTGCGCTGTGGGTGCGTCAGTAATGTGCAAGTGTCTGTGTGGTTGTGTAAAGGGCAGTGGATCGTGTGATGAGCGTTTGATCTGGGAACGTTTTGTCTCCCCATGGGGGGTTGGGTTTTTTTTACTGCTGAGCGTGAGGACCAGGGTCCTAGATCAAAAGAGGGGGCTGTCTCAGTTGCGTTTGCTGCATTTTAATCTGTTTTTTTTTCTTTCTTTTTTCTTTTTTTTGGGTGGGGTGGGGTGGGGGGGGGGGGGGGGATGGGGGCGGGATGTTGGTGTTTTATAATTCTTTGGTGCTTTTCTTTCTTTCTCTCACTTCTCTAAATTTTCGATGCCTAACTGAAGCTCCTGATGTACTTCATTCCTTACATTTACATATTTACTTACATGCGAGCACGCACACACACACACACACACACACACACACACACACACACACACACACACACACACACACACACACACACACACACACACATGCGCGCACGCGCGCACCCTGATGCGTACACACACGAAGAAGTGTATTCTGAAATTCGTACTCCGTTATTGACATACCTACATCTTTCCTGAGAGTCACACACTGACACACACACAGAGAGAGAGAGAGAGATCGAGAGAGAGAGAGAGAGAGAAGAAGGAGAGATTGATGAGAGAGAGAGAGAGAGAGAGAGAGAGAGGAGAGAGAGAGAGAGAGAGAGAGAGACGGATGGAGAGAGAGAGAGGGGAAGAGAGGGGAGAGAGAGAGAGAGAGTTCCTTGATTTCATCAAGATCTCTTATGCACACTTCTCACTCAGAAATCCATTTATAGTTATTCCCATAGTCATTGTCCGAGGCACGCCACGATCCTCTGATCACATCACACACAGTTTGCCCAGTCAACAGAATCGGATGATACTGGCGTCCAGTCCCTGGCTAGCAAGTTGACTCTGGTCTGATTTCCTCCATCCCCCACACATCTGTCTGCCTCGTAATATAATCTGCAGTGGTCTGTGTCTGACAAGTGTTTGAACTATGGGCACATTTCTTTTGGGGATGGGCTGCTTGATTACTTCTGTTTGCGAAGGTCACGGTAAGGTTCTGTAGGATTTGTTTGCTTCAGGAATGACAGTTTGTTAGTTTGTTTGTCTCTTGTTTCCTCTTTTTGATCTCGCGAATTCAAATTCAAATATTTAAATCATATTTTGATTCTTTTGTTTACCAGAAACACATATACCTCACATTACGCGCACATACGCCACAAACAGGAGCACATTTGTACCAACGGGCATTTATGTACGTTTTTCATGCACACATAAACTATATATTACACAAATTTACAAACATCAATGTGGTACCAGCAAACGCACGATTGACGTGTGCTTACAGACAGGTACATTCATATAAACGCCGACAGAGAAGCCGGGGGACTTACACACAGATGCAGAGAGCCCACGGATAGAATAGCTGGAAGAGTCCTCTGAAAGAGAGGAGCGCGCGAAACATGACAAAAAAAACGAAACGAAAAACGACGAAGCCCAAGGCACATATAACAAAATCATCAGGAAAAAGGGACATATAACCCAAGCTTAAAATGGGGGAGGGTAGGGGACAGAGAATCTGTAGGAGCTGGGCTGGGGAAATGATGGATGGAATCAGTTCCAGATTCTTGACTCAAACTGCCCATCTACAATTAACACGACCTTTCGCTAAACGCAAAACTCCAAGCTCATTGGCGATGCTGTCACATGACATGCAACTTCTGACAACATAAACTGCACGGTATTCAAAACAGTATTTTTGCTGTGAGAATCTTAAATTCTAGTCTGGGGCTTTCCTCTCTATTCAACAGACATGTGTCTGACATCTTTGACGGAAATGGCAGACGTATCAGATTGACTGGAGTTGATATTCTTTT
>JADBJO010009946.1:52500-55000 GCA_016801955.1 Conus betulinus
GTTGACTTAAATGAATTCAACTAGCACCTTCACAAAGAGCTACATAACAACATTTCAAATAATGATCCTTAATTGTGTTTTCAAATATCCTTTTGGAGCAGGATGATGACGCAAGCGGGTGGCATAAACACTGTGTGTATCAGGCAATCAACCCTAAGCAGGAAATTATATAAAACAGGAATTATGTCACTAGCAGTAAATATTCTATCTTCTACCAAAACAACATATCATCGTTTTTTTTTCCAAACTCACGCTCTGGGTAAAAACTGCAGGAATTCATATGTAAGTTCGAGCCAGAGATTACTTCCTTTTCATACATGTGTATCTTCAACAGACGAGAACTTCTGACGGCTGTGCCAAATCACAGTTTCAGGAGGCTGCTGAAACCCTTGGAACTGTGCCAAGTTGTTACACATCATTTCAAGGATTTGTGGAAATGAAAAGAACAACGCAGTGACAGTCCTATGGTGAGCACTAAAACAAATACAGGGAACAGTCAATGTCAAGTCGTCAAGAGGCAACCCAGGAGGAGACACGACACTGCCGCCGAGTCACTTCGGTGGTGTTCAGTGGCGCCTGTTCTGATCCCAACATACGCAGGACACCACCTACTAAGCCCCTTACTAACGACAATAATTGCTTAGTTGCGGAGCCGGCGTGAGCGAGCTCTCCCTTCGGAGGGCGCCGACACGTCCGTTGAACGATAACCCCCATAAATTCAACCATACCGCGAGGAATCAAACCAAGGAATATGCGTGGAAAGGACATCGAAACTGAGGTCACCATGACAGCAGGGCAAATGGCCACAGAATTTCAGACTTTTTTTTTTTATAACGATCGATGAGAATAAGGATGATGAAGATGGTGCTACAGATTTCCATTCTGGTCCGATAGAGCGTGACAGGGCTGTACTCTACGGTTACTTTTATAATAAATCCAGCGTCCACAGGTCCCAAGAGATAACAGTGCTGGTCAGTAAAGTTGAGAAACACTCTCAGAGGCGCATCCATTAACTGGATGAAACTCAACTATGTTATCCCAGCCTTCTTAATGGAGCCCGCAGCAACTCAACTCTGGGTAGGAGCTGGTCGGGGCGAAAAACAAATCCTACATGGCTCTGACAGGAGTCGAACCTATGATCTCCCAGCCGGGAGTCCACAACACTACCCACTTCGCCATGGCGTCTTGTCGTTTTCACTTTGTGTCAGTCCTGTTTCTTATATATACTACTGGCAAAAAGTTAAGGGCCACCTGTCATTTTGACGTGCGTAAATAATAGGCTTGAAACGAACCACGTAAAACCGGTAAAACGGGTGCCTGTGGGAGCATATGAGGTTTTGAAAAAAAGGGCGAAATGCTCGTGGTCAATCATGATGCACGTGCATGGCACCTCGTTCATGAACACAGATCAGACGCCGTTGGCCACAAATCTGTAAACAGAACGGTCGTCTACGCCAGCCCAAAAAGCATGGCACAAAGGCAAAGACTGGACCCTGCCGATCGTGGACGTGCCTTAGCGTTTGATTGACGAAGGGATTTCCGGCCGCGAGGTGGCTAGGCATCTGAACGTGTCCCATTCCACCATCCAACGTCTTGTAGAGAGGTTTCAGGCCACTAGCAGCGTGCAGGATCGGCCACGATCAGGCCGTCCTCGGTGTACCGACAGACATGCTGACCGATTCCTCCTGCTGTCTGCCCTACGCAATCGGACTGTCACCTCATCCACCTTAAGGCGTGAGCTCCTGCAGGCTGCAAATGTCAATGTCAGTAGAAGGACAGTTTGTAACCGTTTGCACGAGTTCGGGCTGTCATCCCGGAGAGACCAGCAGTCCGAGTACCACTTACTCCAGCTCACCGCAGAGCACGGGCGGACTGGTGTCGTCATCACGTTTCGCTGGACGAGGCAGCAATGGTCTCGAGTGCTGTTCACAGATGAGTCCCGCTTCACCTTGGCATTCAATGACGGCAGGACCCGAGTGTGGCGAAGGCCAGGGGAGAACGTTTTGCTGACGCCACAGTTCGTGAGGTGGATCGTTACGGAGGGGGGTTCTGTGATGGTCTGGGGTGGCTTCAGTGGTCAAGACAGAACTCCCCTGTACGTCATTCAAGGCATGCTGACAGGGGTGCGGTACCGTGACGAGATTGTGAGGCCCCTGATCCAGCCCGCCCTTCAGGCCATGGGTAACGCTGCTGTTTTCCAAGACGACAACGCCCGTCCACACCGAGCCCGTGTCGTGGACGATCATCTGCAGCAAGAGGGGATCATCCGGATGCAGTGGCCATCTCGCTCACCCGATCTGGCTCCAATTGAGCACCTTGGGATGTCCTTGGACGGCGGGTAGCCCACACCACCCCCGCCTGTTGACGTGGCCCAGCTCACTCTCTTTCTGCAGCAGGAGTGGCAGGCCATACCGCGGGACACTCTTCGGACCCTGGTGGACTCCATGCGTCGACGTTTGTGCCTGGCGGCAAACGGTGGCTACACTCGGTATTGAAAGGT
>JADBJO010009946.1:75000-77740 GCA_016801955.1 Conus betulinus
AAAGAGACAAGGGAAGAGGCCAGTACGGGGGGAGGGTGGTCATTGAAAAAAAGATACAAATCGGAAAAAAAAAACTGAAAAAAGATTAAAGCAGGGGTTGCAGGATGGCTAAACAAGAGATTGAGGAGTGAGAGAGAGAGAGGAGGGGAGAAGGCCGACGAGAGATTTGAGAGGACAGGGAGGAGAGGAGAGGGAGAGGAGGAGAGGAGTGAGAGAGGGAGGAGAGGGGAGTATGGGGGAGGTGGTTGGGGGGGAGGAGGGAGGAGGGGAGAGGTGAGGGGAGGAGGAGTAGAGGGGGAGGGATGGCGTGGATGGGAGAGGAGAGGACGGTGAAGACGAGAGACAGACAGACAGACAGACAGAAAGGGAAAGGGCCAGAGAGACAGACGCAGGGACCAGAGACAGAAGAAGAGACAGAGACAGACCGACAGGACCAGAAGACAGACAGACAGGGACGAGAGAAGAGAGAGATCGAGAGATGACAGGAGAGAAGAGAGAGAGAGAGAGGAAGAGAGAAGCGAGGACGGAGGAGGAGAAGAATGAGAGATGACGAGTGAGGAGATGAGGAGAGAGGAGAGAGGAGAGAGCGAGACGACGATGAGAGAGGAAGAGAAGGGAGTGGAGAGAAAGAGAGAGATTTGAGAGAGATTGATGATGATGATGCTGATGCTGATGATGATGATGATTGATGCTGATGATGACGGACGCGACGACAAACGGACGACGTCGTGATGATGATTGAGGATGACGACGACCGACCGACCGCCGACCGACCGACGACGACACTTGATGATGATGGATGATGATGATGATGATGATTGATGATGATGATGATATGATAACGATGATGCGATGAGGATGATGATGAGGATGATGAGGAGGAGGACTGATGATGTGATGATGAGGAGGGAGGAGGAGGAAAGGAGGAGGAGGAGGAGGAGGACGAGGAGGAAGAAGGAGGAGGAAATGAGGAAAAAAACACAAGATAAAGAGGGAGGAGGAGGGGAGGAGGAGGTGGGACCATGAAAAAAAAAAACGAGGACGATCACCGGCGACCGATGATTTTGATATGATGGAGCTTTTGACACAAGGAACCGGTTTATGTAAAAAATGTTAAGCTACTTTTAGTTTTTAAATAATAATTAAAAAAAAAAACCTTGCGCAGGACTTTTATTTGAATATATTTTAGTGTTTCAAACAATGCTATTGGGGAGAGAGAGGAGAGAGAGAGAGAGAGAGAGAGAGAGAGACGAGAGAGAGAGAGAGACCAGACAGGTGACAGGAACAGTAACAGACAGAGACAACAGAAGAGGGAGGAAAAGGAGGGGAAGAAGAAGGTATGAAGGTGAAAAACAGAGAGGGAGAGGACAGGAACAGACAGACACGACAGACAGACAGAGACAAGAGAAACAGAGAGGGAGAAGAGGAGAGAGAGACCGAGGACAGACGAGACAGAGGAGACAGCAGAAATTGAGACGGACAGACAGACAGACAAGACAGACAGACAGAGAAAGAGAACTGAGAGACAGAGACTGACAGTCAGACAAAACACACAGGGAGACAGACAGACAGATAAACATGCCAGACAGACACTCAGGCAGCAGGCAAACAGACAGACAGAGAGAGACACAGATAGACAGACAGACAGACAAACGGGCAGAGACACGGAGGGATAGGAGAATCTCCAAAGATAATCTGGCGGTTTGTTCGTGTTTTGTTTGTCTTGAATTAAGGAGACGATGTCGGGAAATGGAGAGGCGAGCTTGGTGTCATGAGAAAAGGGCTGGAAACGTAGAGATGAGGATGGAGATGAGGATGCAGACCACTGTCTGGATTAAAGGGGGTGGATGAAGGGGGGGACGGGAAGTGTTGTTGACAGTGGGGTGATGGGGGTGTGGTGGTGGACGGTGAGAAAGAGAAACACAGTGGATAAGAAATGGGGGAAAAGAAACACTTATTGAAGCTTGAATCTGTATTCATATATTTATCATATCATTTTTTTTTCATCAGAAATTTAGATAGCGTTCTGTGTTGTAAGTGAATTCATTGTGTCTAGTTAATGGCATATAGACTATTTGTCATGTCCCTCACCCTCCCATGTCCAACTTCCCACCCCCGTGTAGAATAAAAGAGCGAGTAGTTGTGTTTTGCTCTATGTGTATGTGTATGCGTGCGTGCGTGCGTGCGTGCGTGCGTGCGCGCGCGCGCGCACACGTGTGTGTGTGAGTGTGTGTGTGTGTGTGTGTGTGTGTGTGTGTGTGTGTGTGTTTAATGAATGTAGTAATATTTTCATTATTGATGCCTGATGATTTGTTGATATGACTATAACATGTCTTGCAGTGCCATTTGTTTGTCTTATTGCGTATAAATTGGGTGTCCCTGGGCCAGCCGAACGATCTGCTATTTCTTTTTCTTCTTTTTCTTTAATCAGACTTTATATTTGCTTTTATTTGCTTCCCCTGGCAGCTGTAGTCGCAATGGGCGAAATCCTGTGGGGAAAAAAGCATATCACATCTTGTGTTCAGCTCAGATTCAATATCTTTATTTAGAGAGAGAGAGAGAGAGAGAGAGAGAGAGAGAGAGAGAGAGAGCGAGAGAGAGAGAGAGCGAGAGAGAGAGAGAGAGAGAACGAGAGAAGAGAGGAGAGAGAGAGAAAACGCAGGCAGACAAGATAGGACAAGACATTTAAATCGAAGGTAATAGAAATAACAGTGGTTGCTTTCTTTCTTACACACGCTTC
>JADBJO010009947.1:0-5000 GCA_016801955.1 Conus betulinus
TTTTTTTTATACAAGTAAAAAAAAAAATAACGATGGAAGTGTTCATGTTCATTTCGTGAACCCTTCTCTCTTCTCTTCTCTCTCTTCTTCTCTTTCTTCTTTCCTCCTCTCTTCCTCTCTTCTTCTCCTCTTGTGCGAACCCTTCCCCAACACTAGAATGAAAAGACAACCAACAAAACTGTCTAAAGCATTCTGGATATCATTACTTTTCCCCCCTCCCCCCTCCGTTTGGGTTTATCCCATACTCTCCTCTTTTGCTGCTGTGTTGTCGTCGCTCCTGTGTCCTTTTCCTTTCTTTTTTTTTTTTGTTCCTCTCTGTTTTCTTTTGCTTCCTTTTCCCTTTCCTTTTTTTTCTTCTTTTTCTTTTCTTTTTTTTCCTCTATTCTTCTTTCCTTTTCACACCTTTTTTTTTTCTTTTTCCACATATTTTTTTTCCCCTTTCCTTCTCTTTCCTTTTTTTTTTTTTTTTCTCCTCCTTTCCTTCATTCTTTCTCACTTCCCTCCCACCACGCTAACTAAACCACCAATAATCCACGACCACCCTACCTTTCATTTCTACTCATACTTTCTTCCTGAACCCCGACTTACTATCAGTTTTAGCATCCTTTTCAGTTTTCTTAATTATTCTCCCCTCCTAACCACCCAACCCACCTTCTACATTTTTTCTTCCTTTTTTTTTTCCTTCTCCCCCCACCCACAAACCAACCCACCCACAAACACCCAACAACCCCCACGACCAACCCCCACCCACACACCCCCCATAACCCCCACCCAAACCCCCCCCCCCCACCCACCCCCACCCCCCCACCCACCACCACACAAACCTTCCCTCCCCCCCCCCCACCTGCCCCTCCCCCCACCCCCCCCCCCCCCCCCCACCCCCCCCCCCCCCCCCCCCCCCCCCCCTTGGTCCCACTGCCGCACCAAAACAAGACACAGCCAGCCCCCCACACACCCCCACCACCACACACCCCAACCCACCACACCCAACCCACAACCCGCCCACCGGGGGAGCCCGCCCGGGGAGCCCTGGGGTGCCGCACTCCCTATGGTCGCGGGCACTAGTGGAGGCGCGGTGGCCCGGCCGCCCGGCTTTTTTTCACTCACACTTTCGGTGGCTTCGTTCGTTCGGATCACATACCCGACCACCATGACTCTTCTGGGAACTAGTGAACGACACAATTGCCATATATAGGAATTTAGTAACACACCGCTCAACAACCACCACTACACAACAATACAACACCTCCAACCACCTCCCTACTAAACACCCCCCCCCACAAAACACCAACGGCACCAACACACACCCAAAACCCCCACCTACATACACACACAAACCACAACAAACACAACCCACACACACACACCACCCCCCCCCCACCCACCCACTTCCACCTTCACCCACCCCCCCCCCCCCCCCCCACCCCCCCCCCCCCCCCACCCCCCCCCCCACCACCGCCCCCCAAGCACCCCCCACCCCACCAGAACCCCCCAGCCAGCAACAACCACAAGCACAACACAGACCGCCCACCCTATAAAACCATCGATCAACAACACGACCATCGGATCTTTGAGAGAAATATAGACGTATAAGCCAGAGAGCCTCCTTTCCTCTACATTATCCGATATTGACACCTCAAACAACTAAAACAGCAGAAACAATGTGTAGAAAAAACAGACACGGGAGAAACGAAGAGAGGCCAATGGAAAGAGGAAAAAGAAAAAAAAGCAGAAAAAGAAGACTATCACCAGGCAAATGGCCCCCCACCCCCTTTGTTGGGAAACGAAGAAAGAAGAAAGAAAAACAAATTAAGAGAGAGGGTAGAGAGAAACCAAGCAGAATGGCGAGATTGGTGAGCCTGCAAGTGAAGCCATTTGAGCATTTAATCCGTGATCATGAAGCCAATCTGAAAAATTGAAGAAGAAGAAGAAGAAGAAGGAAAGCTTTAAAAAGAGACACACTGATGTGAATTGGTATGATGAGGACTGTAAAGTATCAAATGTAAAAGCCTAGCCTATGGAGAAAATTTTGTAAAACTTTAGACAAAGATGATCGAGTCGCATTATGTGTTTCAAGACTTGTGTGTCTATAAAAATCTAAATGAAAGAAAAATAAAAGAATACAATATGTCATTGTTAAATGAACTGATCGATTCTGTGTGAAGAGTCAACAGGTCTTCTGTGAAAACTATACACAAAATTTTCAAAGGAAAGATTTCAAACCATCAAACGATATCTCTATATCTGAATGGTTGGGAACATTTTAGAAACTTGCTAGTAAAAAAGTGACGGAAATAGTTCAACAGAGATCATAGTTAATGACAACGAAGATGAAGAATTTCCTTTGTTTTTGTTGATGATAGAGCAATAAACTACCGGAGAAGAATTGCAAGCCATCAGAAAATTGAAAAATGAAAAATAATCTGCTGGTCCTGATGGTTTAATCGGCGATTTTTTTTTTAAGTGTTCTGGTGAGTTCTGTTTTGAATTTCTTAGTAAAACTGTTTAACATTCTTTTTGATAGTGGCGCTTATCCTGACAGCTCGAAAAAATCTATCATTTTACCCCTTATTAAGAAGGGTATGTAAAACAATGTGAAATAATTGTAGAGGGTATATCATTATGTAATATTTGTAGCAAAAATTTTAGGTCTGTTATTAGTAACAGATTGCAGGAATATGGGTAAGTCAGAACAATATGACTGGGGGACATCAGGCGCGGTTTTTAAAATAAGAGGGTTTTCACATCGATCATATATTTACGCTGCTTGCTGATGATCAGAAACAATTGTTGTAAATAATCCAGAAGTTATATGTTGCCTTTGTTGACATTGAAAAGGCTTTTGATTTAATTTCTCGAGGATTATTATGGCCTATTTTGTGAGAGGAAAAATGGAATAAAAGGTAAAATGTATCATTGCATCATTGCATCAAAAATTATGTACATGCGAGGTTAAAATGAAATGAAACATCATTTGCAATTCCCAAAATTATGTGAGTATATCATGTACAAGTTAAAAAAAGAAAATGGGGTCAACAAAGGATCTGGACCTCTGTAGGTCCAGTATTATCTACTCTAGTCATTAACTGAGTTAACCTTGGAAATCATTCAAAATGGTCGACATGGAATCACTTTTAACCTTCTAGAATTAATTTATGCCTTATTTTATGCTATAATGGCTGCTTTTTTTGCCAATGACATTATTTCACTAGCAGTATCAGTGGTCGGTCTCCAGAGACAACTAAATAGTTTGTACTCTGCCGCAACTAGAACTAAAATCAAAAGTTAATATGAGTACCAAGACATATATGGTCGCGTTTTTCGTAAAGGGGTATATCTGGGGCGTGCTGAAAAGATGGTCTAATGGAGATTTTACAACTAAACTTAGTTTTAAGCTTGCTTGTCAAGATATAGTCAACAGAGCAAAAAAAGGCAGTCGTAGTTATTCTTCATATTTTTTACAAGTTGGACAGCAATTCATTCAGTGTTTTTATTAAGTTTTTCGATTCACTGGTTCAGCCAATTTACAGTATGGAGCAGAAATACGGGCTTTTGGGGAAAGGTGCCTTAACTGAAAAAGTTCACTTTGTATGCGCTGAAGCGCTTTTTGAATGTAGATAGTAGAACACCCAATGATCTGGTATACGGTAAACTTGGAAGATGTCCTGTTTTTCTGATTCTTGTTTGAAATGTATAAAATACTGGCTCAAACTAACGAGAACTGACGACTGCAGGATGCCCTATAAAGGTTACAAGAAGTTGTTAAAGTTAGACACAAATTGTAAGAGGACTTGGGCTTCCAATGTTTGACAGTGTTTGAATTCATATGGGTTTGGATTTGTTCGAGATAACCAACGTGTTGAAAATATATCAGGATTTCTAAAGTGTTTTAGGATTAAGCAGAGGATTATCACTTGCTGGTGGCAGGAATGGCAGGGCCATATGTATACTAGTGATAGATTTGCTCAGTACAACTGTTTTTTTTAATCGACGCATATATCAGAACCATATATTAAGATAAAAATGAAGAGATACGTTAGAAGTGCACTGAGAAAATTCAGATTTGGTGTATCAGACATTGTTGCCATCGCTTTAGGTATAGTAATGTTGTTGTTGAAAATGATCTAACATGTCGACTATGTAACAGAGCAAGAGAAGATGAAATACGGTTTTTGTTTTGCTGTCCTGCTCTGAGTGATTTAAGAATAAAAACTTATCCAACTTATACTACACAGAGTCGTGTCTCTTCAGGCTCATTCTCTTATTGTCGACAAGTAATGAGAACATACAATTAAATTCAGCTAAGTATGTTTATGAAGCAAACAAGAGAATTCAGGCCATCGTAATATATCTTGAGAGGTGTTTTTTTGTTGTTGTTGTTGTTGTTTTTAATTACTGTATTTCATCATTTCATTTTGATTCATATTATTCACAACATATATTACATTTATGAAACCCCCATCAGTATGGCGCCTTGGCATTAATCTGAATAAAGATTCGCGTTCTCTCTCTCTCTCTCTCTCCCTCTCTCTCTCTCTCTCTCTCTCTCTCTCTCTCTGTGCATATCGTGTCATTCTGCGAGCCCCCCCCCCCCCCCCCCCCCCCCCACTATCCCAACCCCCTCTTTCCTACTTCCGATGCTGACTCAGTCTATTCCAAATCTTATCTTTCACATTTCATATTCCTTTTAAAATGCTTTTATCATATCGCATGGCTGGGTAATTTATGTCCAAGCAGCAAACGAATGAGATCTGAAAATGGGACCGATGTCTAAGGAACTAGGCCATCAAGGAAGTTGCTGTCATCCCCAAGGGCTCAATGTACGTTCGATAGAGCGACATCGCCGACACAGGCCACTGTAGGAAAGTGTCCCAAGATGCAGTCTATTGATTTTCCTGTGGACAGTGTGAAAGGAGGGGACAGGGAGGAAGCTCCTGCAGCTGTCACATGGACTGCTCATCCCCTGCCGGCTCCATGTCTAGCGGTTCTCTCCCCCACCC
>JADBJO010009947.1:20000-27500 GCA_016801955.1 Conus betulinus
CTGAAAGCAGCACCCTGGCGATGGGTTGACGGAGACAGATTGCAGAGACATTAAGTTTCAGTCGAAGACGCTTGTCATCAGACGTCCGCCGTTTGATATATTGTCTGAAAAGAGTTTGAAAGGGAGTGATGCGTAGACAGGGTGCACATGCACCTGACACACCTAGTATTCCCTTCACTCGACCACTTGTGATTGAATCTCTCCACAACGATTCGTCAGTCAAGATGGCGCTCGAAAGCGCCAGCCAAGACTGCAATCGTCTGACGGTGGCGCAAGTGGTTGAGGCCATCGCACGCTTGGGAGATCATGGCGGAGCGCGTTACACTGACATGCGCAAGCTTTTGGGTGAGGATGGCGATGAGCCCAGCTTCTTTCAGGTGAAAGCAACCCTGCTCAGCGCAGCAAGGAAGGAAGGCACAGTTTTCCAGAATTCTGGAAGGCAATGGGTGTTCACGAGCGCCCAGGAGAGCGGCCAGCCACGCATCCCACCGCTGCCACCAACTGATAATAGCTGTAGTCGAGCTAGATCATTCGTAAATACACACACGGAGACTTCGCTAACGAACAGCAAAACTGTATTCTGTAGATATGGTAAACAAAAGGTTGTTTCGCCCCCAAATCGAGGCTGCCCGAAAATGACCTTTACAATTCAAGAACGAGGCTCGTGTAGTCTGCTACACAATATCATTATACCCTCTTCCTTCTGCCCCCTCTTGTTCCTCTTCTGTTTCCCCCTCTGCATTTTTTCCTGTTGCTGCTTCTTCTGTTTCTCCTTTCTTTAATTTCTTTCTTTTGTCTCCTACATTTTGCTTTCTTCGTTTTCTTTCTTTTTTTTTTCTTCTACTTCTTGTCTTTGCGTCTGTAGATGTGTGGGTCATGAATAACATGACTTCCTTTTTCTCCATGTTCTCTTTCTCTTCTTATTCCTCCCTCTTCACCTTACTTTTTTTTTTTGTATAACTTCTGAGGTCCATCAAATCAACAACAGGTCTCTTCCTAATCATCTTCCCACCAACTGGATCTCCTAATTTCTTCACCTTCTCCTTCTCTTCCTACTTGTCTTTCTGGCCATCGTACTTCTTCTTCTTCTTCTTCTTCTTCTTCTTCTTCTTCTTCTTCTTCTTCTTCTCCTCATTCTTCTTGTTCTTCTCCTCCTCCTCCTCCTCCTCTCCTCCTCCTCCTCCTCCTCCACCTCCTCCTCCTCCTTCATCTTGTTCTTCTTTCCTCCTCCTCCTCCTCCTCCTCCTTGTCCTCCTTCTCCTCCACTCCTCATCCTCACCCGTCTTATTTTCCCCTTTTTTCTTAATTATATTATTTGTCTTTGTTACCCATCCTCGTTGTCTACTCTGTTTTTTTTTTTTTTTACCTCCCCTTTAGTCACATCCTCCTCTTCGTTCCCCTCCATCTTCACTCACATTTTCAAGCCAAAAGACAGAAGAAGGGGAACAGGGAAGGGAAAGGGAAGCATATAGTGGCATCTCCCACGCCACAACAGACAGGCACAGGCCAGGTCTAGTGCAGACCGCACAGAGACAGGAAGAGTGCCTCCAGCCTACAGAACCTGACCCACGTTGAGTGTGATCGATTTCCTTCAGACCACTTCTCCATGGGTCTGACAGTGTGTTGGGGGCAGCAGAGGAGGGCTTCAGCTCTCACGGCCTTTTCCCATCTATATAATACTTAGCATCTGTCAGCCTTCTCTCTTTTTGTTTCTGTCTCTCGTACATAATACTTCAACATCCTCTCTTTTATTTGCCATATGCTCAAATTCCTTTACCACGTCTCTCTCTCTCTCTCTCTCTCTCTCTCTCTCTCTCTCTCTCTCTCTCTCTCTCTCTCTCTCTCTCTCTCTCTCTCTCAATTTAAGAGATACACACATTTGCCTCATACTAGAAATGTTTATCGTGTCATTGCTTTTTTTACTGCAAAATGAAAAGAGAATTGTAACTCGCTCTGTAGCTATGTTCATTTTTAAAGCACTAAGGAACAGAGGAACTGTTATCAGTTAACACACAAATGCCAGACTAATTTTAGGAAGAACATTTTGTTGCGCAGTTATTTTCGTTCATGATTTTCAGTATATGCGTCGAGCGCGTGTGTGTTCTACTTTGTTCTTGACCTCATTGCAGACAGGTTGGTGGCCTTTGCAATTAAACTATTTGAGTTGAGTTTGAGTTTGAATTTTCTCTCTCTCTCTCTCTCTCTCTCTCTCTCTCTCTCTCTCTCTCTCTCTCTCTCTCTCTCTCTCTCTGGAACGAACATCAGAATAAACTGACATATCAATTTAAAGCAAATCAAATGTGCTCAGAACTGAACTGATCACATGTGAAAAAACACTTCAACACCAGGTCAACATGGACAGATTGCAGAAGCATTAAGTTTCAATGGAAGCCCCTGTCATCAAAAGTCCGAATTGTCTGAGCAGAGTTTGAAACGGAGTGTTGGAGAGATAGGCAGCATCTGCATCTGTCACATCTATCACTCTCTTCCTCCTCCTCCTTCTTCTTGTTCCTCTTCTTCTTTCTATCTTCCCCTCATCCTTCTCTCTGCTGCTGCTGCTCTCTTTGTTTCTTCTTTCTTTGTTTCTGTCTCTTTTTCTCTTTTTTTTTCTTAATTTCTTTCCTTTGTTTTTCGGTGTGTTTTTTTTTCTTCGTTCGTATCATTGTCTTGTGTCATTGTCGTACGTGTCATAGATACATAACATATCCTGTCTAGTTTCTCCTCTCACTCCTCCGTCTTCTCTTTCCTCTTCTGTGTGTGGGCCTCTGAGATCTACTGGGGTATAATCAACACACAGTCTCTCCACCTAATCCTCTTGCCCCCTCTGCATCGCTTCATTATTTCACCTCCTTCTCTTCCTACTCGTCGTTCTCGTCATCTTCCTTGTTGTTGTTCTTCTTCTTCCTCCTTTTCATCGTTCTCCTTCGTTCTCCTCTTTTTGCTTAACACTTTGTCTTTATTCCCCCATCACATCGTCTACTCTGCTCTTTTTTTCTCCACCTGATTCTCCTTCTCCTCATTGTTCTCTTACATCTTCACCCACATTTGCAAGTGAAACGACAGAAGAAGGGGGAAAAGAAAGGAAGGAACGGATTTCGCGACATTCCACAAGGCACGTGAGACTGGCACAAGCCAGGTTCACTGCAGACAGCGCGGAGACAGGGCAGTGCTTCCAGATTACTGTCCACAGAACCTGACCCGGGTTGAGCAGGATCGATTTCCTTCAGACCACTTCTCCATGGATCTGACAGTGTGTTGGGGGGCAGCAGCAGAGGAGGGCTTCAGCTCTCACTGTCCTGGTCAGCCTGTCTGTTTCTGTGCCTCTGTCAGCCTCGGTATCTCTTTTCTTTCTGTCTCTCATTTATAAACACACTCCTATTGTCTCATGCTCCAGCTCTCTCTCTCTCTCTCTCTCTCTCTCTCTCTCTCTCTCTCTCTCTCTCTCTCAAATTTTGTCCCCTTTCTGCCTCTCTTTTCGCCCCTACTCTCTGCCTCCCCCCACCCCCCACCCCCCACCGCATCCTCTTTCTGTCCCCCATTCTCTCTCTCTCTCTCTTCTCTCTCTCTCTCTCTCTCTCTCTCTCTCTCTCTCTCTCTCACTGCAACATAAAGCTGAGTAATCCGAAATATTGATTTAAAACTGATCAAATGAATACAGAACTGAACTGATCACATCTGAATACACTTCAACGCTAAGTCGACGTAGACAGATTGCAGAAACATTACGTTTCAGTGGAACTGGTCAGTCATCAGACCTCCATCTAGTGATTTATTGTCTGAGAAGAGCTTAAAAGGGAGTGCTGGGTAGAAGAAACCGTGGCACATGCACCTGTCACACATATCACTCTCTTCTTCTTCTTCTTCTTCTTCTTCTTTCTTCTTCCCCCCTTCTTCTTTGCCATCACCATCTCTTGCTTTTCTCTGCAGCTGCTTTTCCTGTTTCTTCCTTCTTGGTTTCTCTTTCCTTTCTCTCTCTTTTTTTCACCCTTTCCTTTGTTGTTCTTCTTCAACTTCTTGTCATTGCTTCTGCAGTCGTTTGGGTCATAATAACATAACATGTCGTCTCTAGTTTCTCTTTTTACTCCTCCACCTTCTCCTTCCATTTCTTTATGATGGTCTCTGAGGCCTACTGGGGTATGATCAACAAAATATCCCGACCTCCCCCCCCCCCTCCCCCCCCCCCCCCCCCCCCCCTCCCCCGTCTGCATCACGTCATTTCTTCTCGTCCTTTTCCTACTCATCTGGTTATCGTCCTCCCTTCTTTCTTCTCTTTCTCTTCACCGTCTTCGTTCCATTTTTTCTTCTTGCATAATTTTTTGTCTGTGTTTCCCATCCTCATCATCTACTCTGTTTTCTCCTCAACCGTATTCTCCCTCCTCCTCCTCCTCTCCGTTCCCCTTCATTTTCACCCACATTTCCAAACCGAAAGTCATCAGAAGTGGACGGGGGGGGGGGGGGGGGGGGGGGGGGACGGGGGGGGGGGGGGGGGGAGAAAGGAAAGGATTTGGCGACATTCCATGAGGCACCTGGTACAGACACAGGCCAGATTACTGCAGACAGCACAGAGGCAGGGCAGTGCTTCCAGCCTACTGTCCACAGAACCTGACCCAGGTTGAGCGTGATCGATTTCCTCCAGACCACTTCTCCATGGATCTGGCAGTGTGCTGTGGGCAGTAGAGGAGGGCTTCAGCTCTCACTGTCTGTCTGTCTGTCTGTTTCTGTGCCTCTATCGGCCTCTGCATCTTTTTTCCTGTTTCTGTGTAAAGCGATCTCTTTTATATGCCTCTCGCTGCACCTCCTTTACCACCACACAACTCTCTCTCTCTCTCTCTCTCTCTCTCTCTCTCTCTCTCTCTCTCTCTCTCTCTCTCGATTACAATGATTAGCGCCCATTCGCAAAGTCTTCTGTGAACCATACTTTTGAATACATCGTCTAAACATAAAACCTACTCCGTTAAAATCGCTCATCCCCAATCCCACTCTGTCTACCATCCCTTTTCTCCTCCCTCTACCTACCATTCTCTCTTCCCACCCTCATCTGACCTCTCTCTCTCTCTCTAATTTTTTGTTTGTTTATTTGTAAGTTTTCTTCTGTTTTACCACCCCCATCTCATTAGTGTTTTTATAAACAGTTTGCTTATCACTGTAGAATTAGATTACCATGTTGCTATGTTGAATTGTCAGTATGAATGATATGTGCTGAAATAATGTATGCATGACAAAAACAGATTGTAAGACTAGGCTTTGGCCTAAAATCTCCATAATTGTGTATCAAAGATCAATCAGTCAGTCTCTCTCCCCTTCTTTGTCTCTCCCCTTCCTCTCCAACCCCCTTTCTGCCTCTCTATTTCGCTGTCTCTATCTCTGTCTCTGTCTCCTCCCTCCTCTCTCTCTCTCTCTCTCTCTCTCTGTCTCTCTCTCTCTCTCTCTCTCTCTCTCTCTCTCTCTCTCTCTCTCTCTCTTAAGGGAAAAAAACCCTACTTATTACCGTTGTTGACAACAGCAACAAACATCCTAAAGAACGAAAATAGACAGGGCCAGACGTAATTGATTATGTTTTGTTCAAACATGTCGGTAATTTTGTGCTTGATTTTCTTGTAGGATTCTTTCACGCACTTTTTGATCAAGGAATATTTTTTATAAAAAAAAAAAATGGAATGAACGCATTATACTGCCACTGTTTGAAAAGGGTTCGATAAACAACCCAGGTATGATGTAAGGTATCCTATATAGTTCTAACATTAATTGTAAATTGCAAGAGTGGGTTCAGCAAAGTAAATTGATAGATGGCGAACACCAAGCTGGCTTAAAGAAAGGCTTTTCCACTGTTGACAAAGTGTTCACTCTTCTGGCAATAGTTAAAAAACAGTTCCATATGAATGGTAAGTTGTATGCGGCTTTTATAGACTTTGAAAAGGCTTCTGATTCCGTTTCAAGGAAACCATTTCTGGACTGTTTATTATAACAATGGAATGAAAGGTCAGACCTACAAATGTATTAAAATCAAAATGTAAACGTAAGATGTGGTGCAGATTTTACTGAATATATCATGTGTATCAGAGGTGTTAAACAGGGTGATTCTTGTTGGCCCATCCCTTTCTACTCATGTCATAAATGAATTAGCCCAAGATATAATTCAAACTGGAAAACATGATGCAACACTCACTCCTAGTTCTACTGGTTTAGTTAGTTTATTACTAGTGCATGACATCACTTTACTCTCTAAAACGCATATTGGTCTCCAAAATCAGTTGAACAATCTTTCTATTGCAGTATCTAAACTCAAACCTAAAGTTGTCATGAACAAGAGGACGTCGCGTTCCGAGTAGCTGGTTATCTAGCAGTGAAAGTTCTTAAACGGAGACAAATGTCCACCGTAAACTGTTACAAACACCTTGGAATATATTTTACCACTCCTCTCAGCTTTAAAGTTGCCTGGGAAGCAGAGTGAAGTAGGTTTTATAGTGTATTATGCACAAGTTACTGTCGCTCAAACGTTATTCTTCAAATGTGTTTCTAAAGATATTTGATTCTCAAGTCCGTCCGTATGCCACGCAAGTATAGAGATTTAATAAAAGAAATAAAAAGTAACATTGAAAAGGCTTATTTGTATGCGCTCAAGAAGTTCCTGGGCGACACAATAACCCCAAATAAGTTAATATATGGTGATATGGGGCGTCACCCTATTTATATCCAGTTGAATTGATGCGTTTGATGCATTAGGGATTGGCTAAAATCATTACCTATGGAAGAAGATAAGCTGCCGCTAAGCTAATAGGATGTTGTTAAATCTAGATTTCGGTAGTAAACGAGCATGGGTTGTGAATGTTCATGAAATGTTATATCACAATAGATTTAGGCTGGTGTTGTTAAGTCAGGTAGTGCAAGATGTAAGTGAACTTTCAATGAATGTCTTAAAAGAGCAATTGATTGCAGATGGCAGAACAGGGAAGATCACACGCAGCGAAGTCAACGATTTTCATGGTTAAAATACTTTTAAATCCTCTAAAAAAAAATATCAAAGCTATTTTTTGCTTGATGTACGCGTATATTAAGCAGTAATTGACCACCTTTATGCTAGGAGTTAGTGAAATTGCAGCACACAGCAATCGATGTAAAAAAAAAAAAAAAAAAGCCTTCAGACAAAGGTACTACATGTCCAATGTGTAAACGCATAAAGGAAGATAAGTTACATATTTTACTTTAGTACCATTCTCTCAATACCTTATGGAAAGAATATATTTCTCATAATTTTTTTATGCACTCCCATGTCTGTTCCGTGCAATTGTGCTCATGCCAAATTAGCACGAACACATTAGAAGGAAAAAGTGTTTATATCTCTATAAAGACGTGCAAATTTGATACGGAATCAGCATATCAGTATTTGATTTTTTTTAGTTTTCGTTTTGTTCGGCTTGGCTTTGTTCATAATCGTGTTATATTTGTGAATTCATCTCCCCTTAAATAGGGCTATGGCCTTTATTGAATAAAATTTCGTTT
>JADBJO010009947.1:32500-57500 GCA_016801955.1 Conus betulinus
AATGTGCTTCAGTGAAAACTTTCCTACCTCCGGAAAGTCGTAGAATATATTTTGCCTGCTTCTAATGTTAAGTTATTTTGGGATCAGTTTAGTCTTTTCAACTTTTCAATGTTTAGATTACCTAGTTATTTGTTATGTAGTCCTATTGCACATTTCTTGTAACTCTCTCTCTCTCTCTCTCTCTCTCTCTCTCTCTCTCTCTCTCTCTCTCTCTCTCTTTCTTTTTTCCGTTTTTTAAAAGAAATTGGTGACATTAGAAATTTAACAAAGTTTTGCTGTTTTTGATGCTAGAGTCTAAAATCATTGACACGATGAAAAGACTTTGAAAAATAACCCTCCTCTTCTTCTTCTTCTTCTTCTTTCTGTCCCTGCTTGTCCTCTTCCTCCATTTCCTTCGTCATATATTCTACTTCTCCTTTACTCTCTTTCTCTTTTTTGTCCCCCACCTTTCTGCCTTTCTCATCATAGACAATTGTTGCCGACGAAGAGAAAGCTAAGAGCGTTCTGTGCAGCACGTGTTTTATCCGAGCCACACAGAACACCGTTCCAGAACAGCCATAAGAAGTCATAAGATCTCCTGTGGATATTTTGTATTGTGCTGCTTAATGACTTCCTTTTGACAGCAGACGTATCCCTGCTGAGGGCGTGCTGTCGTTGACGACGCTTGTCTGCTTGTGATCAGGGACGAGATAAGCGAGAGGCTCGGAGTAAAAAAAAAAAAGACCATTGTGGAAGTCTAATACAGACGCTAAGTGTATACTGCTGTATTTGGAACCTAGGGTTTACTGAGTATTACGTGGACCATAGATCCAGATCAGCAGGGAGGGGAGAGAAGGAGAAGGGAAGAGAGGAGAGGAGTGGAGGGTAAGGGATCAGGAAAGGAAGTCTGGTCCTGGCAAGACTTAAAGTACGATCAGAGGCAACATTCTCTCCAGAAAAAAATCTCTGCTTCACTTGACAACACGCCACTTGTTACGGGATGGGGGGAGAAAGTGGGTGATAAGAGTATTTTCTTCTTCTTCTTCTTCTTCTTCTTCTTCTTCTTCGTTGTCGTCGTCGTCGTCGTCGTCGTCGTCGTCGTCGTCGTCGTTATCGTTTTCTTTTCCTTTTTGTTCTTTTTCGTTTCATCATCATCGTCTCCTCCTCCTCCTCCCTCCTCCTCCCCCTCCTCCTCCTCCTCCTCCTCCTCCTCCTCCTCTCTTCTCCCATCCTTCCTCGTCCTCTCTTCCTCTTCTTGTTCTTCTTACCTCCTTTTCGTCCCCCTTCTACCCAGTGTCATCGTGCTTCTCTTTCTTGACCATATGTTCTTCCTGCTTTTCCTTTCTTTCCCTTTCTTTCAATCACTCCTGCTTTTTTCGCAGATCGTCTTTAGCAGCTTCAGAAATGGATTTCTGTCGCAGCATGGTCATAATCTCTGCTAGGTTAGTAAGGGTGGCGGGAGAGGAGATTTAGCCCCGAGACCAGTCATACGTAAATCATTAGATTCTCTGCGGACATTTTCTTCTGTGCCACGTAATAAGTTTCTCGTTCAATCGGACATATCTCTGCAGAGATCCTGTTGGCGTGGATGGCACTTGTCTGCTTGTAATCAGTGACCTGTCAAAGGAGTTCACAGGACCTGGCAAAGAACCACGCCATCGCCGTAGGGGTCTAATACAGGGGCTAAGTGCATGCTATTGTATTCGCAGCCCGCGGTTTATTGACTAACAATCAGATAGTAGATCGTGGCTGGTTTGTGGGTAAGAGATGGGATAACAGGAAGTGGGACAGCAGAGGATGAGGGTTGAGTGGTGGGGATGGGCGGGGGAGACCTGATTGCTAGTGTAGGGCAGGGGAGACCATTTGAACTACAGATAAGAAGCAAGCTACTCTCTAAGAAACCCTGGGGTTCATCGCCCAGCACTGCATTCGCCCAGCACTGCATTCGCCCAGCACTCCATTCACCCAGCATTATCAAGGAATGGGGCCAGATGGAGATCAGGGGATGACAGTAATTTGTCCTCCTCCGCCTCGTCCTCCTCCTTGTTCTTCTTTCTTTTCCTTGCGTTCTTCTTTCTCCTCTTCTTCTCGTATCATCATTTATCTTCCCTTTCTGAAATTCCTGCCCGTTCTTGTCCTTTTTTTTTTTTTTTTTCTTCCTCTTCCTGTATCATATTCTCTTCACCTCCCTGCTTTCTTTCTCACGTACAATCATTTGCAGACTGAAAAAAAAATGAATTCCAGAGAGCGGTCCTAATCTCAAATGGGTTCTGCAAATGACACGTCAGAGAGACAGGACATGGCTCCAGATATGAAACTCGTTGGATCTTCTGTAGACATAATGTGCTGCATAATAACGTTCTCGTGTCAACAAATGTATCCCGGCATAGAGGCCATCGCCATTGACACCATTTGTCAAAGGGTTTCATAGGATTTGGTGAGGGACAATGCCATTGTCGCCGAGCCTAATACAAGGGCCAGGAATGTGCTTCTATATTGGGAGCCTCGGGTTTATTGACTGGCAGTCAGACTATAGATTATGTCTTGTGGGAAGCGGAGAGAAGGGAATAGGCGTGGGGAGTGGACATGCTGGAGATGGGATAAGGGAGGGCTGAGGGGGTAGGGTGGTGTGTCCCATTCCACGCAAGAATCAAACTAAACATAGGTAGCGATGTACTTTCTAGGAGAACTTGTTCTTCATTTTATCAGCATTCCACTTTTTCAAGTGGTGGAAGAAACTTCTGCTTCTTCTTTTTTTCTTCTTCTTCTTCTTTTCTTCTTCTTCTTCTTCTTCAGAATCTCTTTCTTTTCAAAATCTACTCCTCCTCGTCCTCGTTCGTTCCGTCCTTTCTCCTCATTTTCTTATTTATCGTCATCATCATCATCATCATCATCATCATCATCATCATCATCATCATCATCTCATCATCATCATCACCACCACTTCTTCCATCATCATCATCTTCATCTTCTTCTTCTCTTCTTCTCTTCTTCTCTTCTTCTTCTTCTTCTTCTTCTTCTTCTTCTTCTTCTTCTCTCTTCCCCCTCCTCCTCCTCTCTTCTTCTTCTTCTTCTTCTTCTTCTTCTTCTTCTTCTCTCCTCCTCCTTTCCCCCCGTTTCCTAGCTTCTCCCCTCTTCCTTCATCATACTTCACCCCCACCCCACCCTGCCTCTTTTTAATTTTATCTTCTCTTACCCTATGTCATTCTACCTTTCTCTCACAAGTGTAACGGCTGGGGGAAAAAGTACTGGAGGTCTGTTACAACACAGTCATAATCTTTGCTGAGCCAGAAAAGTGGTATCAGCGAGACAGGGTATGTCCCCACGACCAGTCGTATGAAATTCGCTGGATTTCCTGTTGACATTTTGTATTGTGCTCTTAATCATTTCCATGTGGCAATGGACGTGGGTCCTGCAGAGAACATGTCGTCTTTGACAGCACTCGGCTGTTTGCGACTGATGACCTGTCGACGGGTTCCATGGCAAATGGCGTTGTGATGGGATTTATACAATTGAAAAATAGTTGCTGCTGTATTAGGAGCCTTGGGTTGATTGATTAATACTCAGACCAAAGGTCAAGTCTAGTGGGTACGGAAATTAAGGAAAGAGGCGAGAACAGTGGAAAGCAGGGGGGGGGGGGGGGTGGTGAAGGGGTGCGGGGGGGGGGGGGGGGGGGAGCAGGTTCCGTTATGTGCGACGTAGGCTGTATGGATAGAAAGCACCTTTTCCTCCAGGGAAAGCCTAGTCATCACTTAATCTTCACTTCTTCTTTCTTCTTCTTCTTCTTCTTCTTCTTCTTCTTCTTCTTCTTTATCATTGTTATTGTTATTAGCAGCAGCAGCAGCAGCATTGTCCTCATTGTCCTCATCTTTTCCTCATCACCATTATCATCTTCAGTTTTTTCTTTTCTCCTATTTTCATCGAGAGTTCAACATCGATTTTTTTATTCATGTATTCAAATGCTAGATAAGTCAAACTTATCAGAGCTGCAGTTTATGATGTAGTTTGACACATTCGCGTGTATTTTATTTTGATATCCAAACTTAATGGAACAGATTGTAACATCACAAAATATTCCAAATGCGACAAATCGAAAATCTTTCCGGACTGGCTTCCGCAAGATATACTTCAAGAAATGGGTGAAAAAGACAATGTGTAAAGAAAAGTTTCTTTGTGTTTAGAAATCTGAAAAAGTTGCATATTGTGGTTAAAAAAGTGTGAAAATTTAAAAACATTTTCTTTCTATATTCCGTTCAAGATAAACAGCAACGCACTTACTGTCTGGATGATAATATACATCCACTCACTTAGCCGTGCACTTCAACTAAAGAATGCTCCATTCCACCTCATACGTCAAACGATCATTTTGTGAATATTGAAAGCGAACGAACCACGAAAAGAAATACAAATCCGTCTCTTTCAAGTGACATTGTAGCAAACTACAGTCAAAATAAAGATGTATAACCGAAACCGTCTACTCTTTTCATATCTAGCCATGCATTTTTGTCTTACTATCTCGTTGCAAAGTGTGAAACGACTGCAGGCGGAAATCTAAACAAATCTTATTTGTATTTGCTGCTGTATTGGGAGCCTTGGGTTGATTGATTAATACTCAGACCAAAGGTCAAGTCTAGTGGGAAGCGGTTCGCTGACATTTATTTAAGATTTGTTACTATCTCGGCTTTGATGGCGTTAGCCTGAAGATGCTAAAGCTTTCTGTGGCATATAAAGTGAACTCTCTTACGTATCTTTTCAATCTTCGTTTATCCAAAGATTTTTTTTTCGGAGGTTTTAATATGCAAAAGCAATTCCACTGCATAAAAAGAGGGACGCAACCTATCTGAATAATTACAGACTAACCTCGTTGTTATCCTCTATCTCTGAACCATAAGAACATCATGTACATCATCATTTTACATCTTTCGTTAAAAAAATGAACTTTGCATATTGACTAGTCAGGATTCAGAAACAGCATTCTTGCGAAACAGCCCTGTGTAGAATTATCGATTAATGACAACAAAATGTTTACAACAGTAAAGTCAGTGGTGTAATTTTGATGGATCTGTTAAAAGCCGTCGATGTGATTAAACATGATATACTATCACAAAAGCTGAAATGTTGTGGAATTGACGACGAAGAATGTGCATTGTTCTTCAAACCTTACTTACAGAATTGCACTCAGTATGACTATTCACATTATTTCTTCTATAAGACTGATTCTACTAGGAATACCAAAGAAGTTGATGCTCTGTCCACTTTTGTTTTCTTTGTATCTTATCATCAATTCAATATGCAGCATGTGATTAATTTTGTTTACGATACATCAAATCAGTATATCAGACTCAAATTTGATAAAAAATAAAGTCCTATCTAAATATCTCTATGAAAATAGTCAAATACTGGTGAGATAACAATGATATGTTTGCCCATCCCGATAAATCAGAATCCAAGTTAATTTGTGCTCATCAGAAAACAGAATATAAAAGGACACCACACTATAATTAAACTATAAAGATGCCACCATCAAGCAAGTGGCTAAGCACAAAATACTAGATATTATCATTAATCACATTATTTTGCGGCAGGAACGTTTTCATACCCTATAAAACAGGTTTCTTCACGTGTTTTCAATTTCTCACAAATTTAACACTTTCTTGATATCTTCTTCTTCTTCTTCTTTTTTTTCTTCTTCTTCTTCTTCTTCTTCTTCTTCTTCGTCGTCGTCGTCGTCGTCGTCGTCGTCGTCGTCGTCGTCGTCGTCATTGTCGTCGTCGTCGTCGTCGTCGCCGTCGTCGTCGAAGTCGTCGTCGTCGTCGTTTTTTTTTTTTTCCCCTCTTTTTGATGATCTTTTTCTTATCATCATCATCTTTATCTTCTTCTCTTCTTCTTCTTCTTCTTCTTCTTCTTCTTCTTCTTCTTCTTCATCCCTTTCCCTTTCTTTCTTTTTTTCTTTCCATCTCTCTGCCTTTCTGTCACAGAACAATAGAGCAGCTAGAGAATAGAAGTGATGGAGTTCTGTTGCAGCGTGCATATAAACTCTGCTCGGTTCATAAGAGCGGCAGCAGAAGAAGAACAGGATAGGCATTCACGACCAGTGAGATGGAAGTCGTTAGCTGTTAGCTGCGATATAAGTCAGGCCCGCCTGGTCGAATAAGCAGTCCCGGACCAACTGGCGGTGCTCCCAGCAGGACGGGGTGGGGCAGCAGGTGCACTGCTGCACTCAAGAAATACCCCATATGTCCCATGACGGGTTCATCACGCGATCATGAGGCGCGTTAAAACCTCTAGCTACGGGGTGGGACCCTCGGAGAAACAATCCCCCCTGTGCTCACAGGGCAGGACTTTGGACCATGAGCTAAGGGCGGGGTAACCCCTACAGAAACCTCGAGTGCTGAAGACGGAGGTGTTGGGCTGCACGGCGCACTCTAATAACCACGACACCACGCATCATCGCCATATGACAATGTCAGCCAGCCGAGATGAGAATGGCGCTCGCCCATTGAGGTCCCTCCAGGATGGGGCAGCGCCGGGCTCCGAGCCTCAACGGAGTCCACCCACAGCGACTGGGAGGTCCCTCTCGTCCACCTCGTCACGCCAGGGGGCGGCAGAGGACAGCGACTGGCAGCACTTCAACAACAACATCCAAGAAGCAACAACCTTTCAAGGTGATGCATTGGAATGCAGAAGGAGTCATGAATAAAAAGACGGAGCTTGAACACATCCTGCACGAGGAAAACATCAACGTCTGCTGCATTCAAGAAACCCACCTGAAAACAGGAAAGGCATTCAAAATCCGAGGCTACCAGCCATTTTAGATGGGACAGAGCTGACAGAAGCAAGGGCGGAATCCTGACACTTGTCCGGAACAACATCGATGCCAGCGAAACAGCAGTCCACATGGAGGGTGCTGAGTACCAGATGATTCGGGCCAAACTGAATGACACAGAGTTGCACATCCTGAACTTCTACTGCCCTGACAACCAGCCACTGTCACTCGGCACCATCAACGTCCCAGGTTCGAGCTTTATCGCAGTAGGTGATTTCAACAGTCACTCCCAGAGCTGGGGTTACAGCCAGATGGATCGCCGAGGAGAAGAAGTGGAAGACTGGCAAGACGAACATCATCTCGTCCTGATCAACTCCCCAAGTGACACTCCAACCTTCTACTCCAGACGATGGCGCACTACCTCCACCCCAGACCTTGCTCTCTGCACTGAAGATGTACACCAGGACATCACCAGGGAAGTGGGAGAGCAGCTAGGAGGTAGCGATCACAGGCCAGTGTTCCTGAAGATCAACAAAAGCACAGCCAGTCGCCCAGTGCCCGCTCGCTGGAACTACAAGAAGGCAAAATGGAGGCTTTTCAGTCACCGCACCAACGTTCTCACCAAGGACCTTCAAGTCCAGGCAGAGACATAAACAATGTTGTCAGAGTCCTGAACGCCAGCATCTTGCAGGCTGCCAAAGAGACCATCCACGTGGTGCTCAGAAAGAGTACAAACCCTACTGGAGCAACCAGCTTCAAGAGCTACAGGACGAGATGACGGAGGCCAGACAAGATGCAGAAACAACAACCCATCGGACGAGAACCACCTGCAGCTGCAGCAGACAAAAGCCAAATTCCTCAAGGCAAAGATCCAGGCCAGGCGCAAAAGCTGGAGAGAGAAGACAGCAGCCCTGAACCTTGAGAAAGGTGGCTCAAAACTGTGGAGAGTTGTAGGCCAACTCAACGATGAGGACAGCAAAGCCAGAACATCACACTGGAAGAGAATGGAGAGATGCTGACAGGGAGATGCGCAGCTAACCGCTTTGCTGATATCTACGCAAGCGAGAGCACTATACCTGTCAGCACTTATCAGCAAAGAGAAGCAAGAAGAGAACAGAGAGAGAGAGACGACAAGACACCAACGTGAAACCCATGAAGCAGCCCCTTACTCTCCATGAGCTCCAGACAGCTCTGAGGAAGCTGAAAACTCGGAAATCCCCAGGGCCAGATGGGATCACTAACGAGATGCTGAAGCACCTTGGCAGCACAGCCACCCTCAAACTTCTAGAGGTCTTCAACCTGAGCTGGGAAACTGGAGACTTGGCACAAGTTTGGAGAGAAGCCATCATGATCCCTGTCCTCAAAAAAGGCAAGGACAAGAAGAAGGCTGCCAGTTACAGGCCAATCAGCCTCACCAGCTGCGTCATCAAGACCCTAGAGAGAATGGTCAACCAGCGCCTGCTTTGGTATCTCGAGACTGAAAACATTCTGGCTCCTGAACAGGCAGGCTTCAGACAGTTTCGCAGCACAGAAGACCAGACCACCTACCTCTCCCAAGAAATCGAGGATGCGTTCCAGGAGCAAAAGCTTGTCTTTGCCACCTGGATCGATCTACAAAAGGCCTTTGACAAAGTCTGGACTGATGGCCTCCTCGTGAAACTGCATAGATGTGGAGTCGCTGGCAACATGCTGCATTGGATCAGATCTACCTCCACAACCGCAGAGCAAGAGTCACAGTCAACGGACAAAAAGGCAAAAAAGTACTGCTGCGACATGGAGTCCCACAAGGAGGCGTCCTCTCGCCTACACTCTTTTTGGTCTTCATTAATGACCTCATCCAAGAACTTCCCAAAGGTATCCATGCTGCACTTTATGCAGATGACCTGGTGCTGTGTGCAAGGAAGAGCATGCCACTACTGCCACATACAGAATGCAACAAGCGGCTGACAAGCTGGCGGCATGGGCAGATAAGTGGTGTGTGGCAATCAACAAGGAGAAATCTTCCACAACACTCTTCACCTTGTCAACAAAACAAAAGGCTGGGCCCATCAAACTTGGAGGCACAGCCCTGAAACACGAAGAGGAGGCAACCTATCTTGGTGTCACCTTCGACAAGAAGCAAAACTGGCGACCCACACATCCAGAAAGCTGAAGCAAAGGCCAGACGAAAGCTTGCCATTCTGCGGAAGCTAGCCGGAACCAGCTGGGGAGCAAACGAACAAATACTCAAGCGCGTCTACCAGGGAGCAGTCAGGCCCCATCTTGAGTATGGCTCAACAGCTTGGTCAACAGCAGCGAAGACCCACCAGCAATCCCTGGATAGGGTCCAAAATCAAGCCCTCAGGATCATCACCGGGTCCATGCGATCCACACCAATCAAAGCCATGGAGGAGGTTACTGCCATACAGCCCCTCCACCAGAGGAGAGACGCAAAGACCATGGTTCAGGCAGAGAATTCAAGTGCCTGCCTCAACATCCGATGAACAAGAGGATGCAGAACCTGACCAAGAATCGTCTCAAACGCAGTAGCTTCATCCATGAAAGCAAGAGTCTTGCCAGGGAGCATCAAGATGGCTTGCCACCTGCCAACCCACTGGACCCCTCTGATCTGCCACAGCCCTGGAATGAAGATTTCACAAATCTTCACATCTCCACAACAGTTCCACAGGTTGCCTCAGGAGACTCTCAGGATGACATCGTCAAACGCACTCTCACACTTGCCATGATTGCTGAGAAGTACCCCGAAGAATCCTGGATACATGCGTACACCGACGGCTCAGCAACCAGCAGTGTCTGATGGAGGAGCGGGCGTATTTTATCAGTCACCTGAGGGACACACCACCACAGCAGGGATACCACTGGGAAACACTGCTCCAATTATGCTGCAGAAGTTCAGGCCCTCATGCAGGCAGCCTCCATGATTCATGAATCACAGAGCGACTGCACCCAAGTTGTCTTCCTCTCTGACGCGCTGTCCGTCCTGGAGGCCCTTGCAGGAGACAAACTTCCTCGTCTAATGGAGAAACTCCAGGAACTCGCCAAAAGTAGACGAGTAGTCCTGCAATGGGTACCTGCCCACTGCGGAGTCCCAGGGAACGAGGCAGCCGATCAGCTCGCCAAAACCGGAGCCAGAGGAAGACAACCAGACAACAGCGTCAGCTTCGCAGAGAAAGACCCTTGTGAAGGCTCTGATGCGACCCACAACCCACAAGGGATGCCTTCCATCTTCTGGAGAGACAGGAGCAGGTGGTCATTATGAGACTCAGAACTGGCCACTGCCGACTCAATGGCCCCTGCATAGGAAGCTGAAGCTGGCGCCTTCCCCCTTCTGCTCCTGTGGTCTTGAAGACCAAACACCAGAACACGTCCTACAGACGTGTCCCCTTCTCAAGGGACTGAGAGAAACCGTGCCCTGTTGTTCTCCCTCTACATAAATGATCTGCCTTTATCAATTCAAAATGCAGTGTGTGATTTGTTCGCTGACGATACATCTTTACATACTCTAGTCATAGCATCGATGAAATTAATTATCATTTAAATGCAAGCATGAAATCAGTGGAATACTGGTGTGATTCAAATGACATGCTTGTTCATCCTCATAAAACCGAGTCTATCTTAATATGTCACGTCAAAAAAGACAAGTCATAAAAGAAGCAAAATTAAAAAATAATGTACAAAGATAAAACAATAAAACAAGTTACAAAGCACAAATTATTAGGCATCGTCATCGATGAAAATCTTTCCTGGCACGATCAGATCCATAACCTAATCAAACAAGTCTCGTGTTGTGTGTTCCAGTTGTCACAGATAAAACACTTTCTCAACGAACATTCACGAAAAATGTACTATTTTGCTTTTGTTCAGGCTCGACTAGACTACTGCTCTATTATCTGGGGTAAATGTGCGCCATCTACTTTAAAACCACTTTGTTCATTGCAAAAGCGAGCCATTAAGATGATCAGCTGTCAGAAACAATCCGATCCTTCTACGCGTGATGTATTTAGATACAATAGAATACTACCTCTTCACTCATGTATAACATTCAACACTCTGATCCTTATGCACAAAATTGTTCATGACGCATGCCCAGATTATTTAAAATCAATAGTGCATTTACATCACCATCATGATTCGCTCAGATTCATTATTCCTAAAGCTAATCTAGATTTATTCAAAACAAGTTCTCCTTCTTCTGTGGCTGTAAAGAATGGAACACACTTCCCACAAAATACAGAAAATATTCCCCAATTATCAGCTTTCAAAAATGAAGTAAAGTTACTTCTTTTTGATACTCATGACTGACCTATGCGTAGACATTAGCCTGACCGTACATACTTACCCAGAGACAAAAAAGTGCACTGCAGATAAACGATGCAGTTGATTAAGATGTGTGTGTGTGTGTGTGTGTGTGTGTGTGTGTGTGTGTGTGTGTGTGTGTGTGTGTGTGTGTGTGTGTGTGTGTGTGTGTACGTGCGTGCGTGTGTGTGTGTGTGTGTGTGTGTGTGTGTGTGTGTGTGTGTGTGTGTGTGTGTGTGAGTGAGGTCTCTGGGGAAATTACACCCACGCGTGTGTAAAGTAGCCTTCTCTCGACTAGATTGTGAGAGAGAGAGAGAGAGGGGGGGGGGGGAGAGAGGGGTGAGGAGAGAGAGAGAGAGAGAGAGAGAGAGAGAGAGAGAGAGAGAGAGAGAGAGAGAGAGAGAGAGATTTTAAGCATGAAATCGTTATATTGATGTTATTTTGTAAGTTTGATGTTACCTTACTTTTTTTTTTTTTTTTTTTTGTAGTTTTTTTTTTTTTTTTTCTTTTCATTTGTAGTTGTTGTTGGGCAGAACTGTAAAAAGGCCTTCAATGAGCCTAATTCTCAACCCATTAAAGATTCATTCATTCATTCATTCATTCATCTCTCCTCTGTCTTTTTTTTTCTTCAGCAGTCAGCGTCTTTCTCACAGGCATTTACAGCAGCCATAAAAGAAACGTAAAAGGATTTCACAGGATTTGGTAAGGGACAACGCCATCGTCGATGTGTGTTCTAGAGGCGCTATGAATATGCTGTTGTATTAAGAGCCTCTGGTTTATTGACTGGCATGGGGACGGAATTCCATTCAGTGCAAGTTCAACATCATCCTCGTAGTCTCCTCCCCCTCCCCTCCTCCTCCACATCCTCCTCTTCCTCCGCATCCTCCTCTTCTTCCTCCTCCTCCTCCTCCTCCTCCTCCTCCTCCTCCTTCGTTTATTTTGTTTTGGTTTGATTTGGTTTTTTTGGCTTTTTGCTTCTTTTTCTTCTTCGCCGTTTGCTTATTCTGCGTTCCTGTCCTTTTCCTTTTCCTCACCCTCTTCCTTCAAAGCATTCTCCTCTCTTTCTTTTTCTCTATTCCTCTAAGTAGGGGGACATCATCATCGTCTTTGCCATCATCGTCTTCTCTTTCCTCTTCCACTCTCTCCTCTTGTCCCCTCCTCCTCTTTCTTTTAGTTTTCACTCCTTTTCTTCCTCTTCAGACTCATATTTTCCTTCTCAATATCCTACCCCTTCTCTTCATTTGTCTCTTCTTCTTTCTCTTCCTGCATCATTGTTTTCTGCATTCCTCCTACACTTCTAACGTTTCAGCCTTCTTCCTCTCTCTCTCACAGACAATTATAGCAACAGACAAAGAACAGGTAATGGAGTTCTGTGCGGCACTGTTCTAATCTCAAGTTCATAATAGCGGCATCAGAGAGACTGGCCATGGCTCCAGGGAAGTCGTATAAAAGTCATCAGGCTTCCTGTGGACATTTCGTATTTGCCAGTGTAATAACTTTCTCGTAACAATGAATCCCTGCAGAGAACGCAACATCACTGACGCCGCTGTCGAAAGGTTTTCACGGGATTTGGCGAACGACGACGTTAGGGCCATGGGTTCAATACACGCAGGCATTATGTAAAAGCTGCCAGGTTTAATGCCTCGGGTGTATTGACTAGCAGTCAGACTGCAAATCAAGTGTCGTAGGCGGGGGAGAAAAGGGAGGAAGGGGAAGGAGTAACAAGGGAAGGTATGTGTGTGCAGGGAGGACGGAGGGTAAGGGGGTGGAGGCGAAGTGTGTGAGTCCGTTGGTGTAAAATTCGAACTACAGACAGGCGAATTACTTTATACGATAGATCGGCCAGATACTTTATACTACAGATAGGCAAAGATATTTCGTAGGAAAAGCTGTTTTTCTCTTCTCAAGAAGTGGAAGAAGAGGACTGAAGTCTTCTTCTTCTTTCTTCTTCTTCTTCTTCTTCTTCTTCTTCTTTATCGTATTCTTCTTCTTCTTTTTTTTTTCTTTTTCTTTTTCGCTCGATCACTCTGTCTTTGTCTCACAGATAAACACAACAGCCGGAAACTAAAAAGTAATGTCCTGTACAGCACAGTCCTTATCTCAGGTAGGTTTATGAGAGTGGCGTCAAAAAACACATTTTTTTCCCAGAAAGTATCTCGCTTCTTGTCTGTATAATTCAAATCGATTTTTATCCACCGTGTCTCGGCCCTGACCTCCCTGTGAATCCCTTTGACAGATTACCAGTTGCAAGTAAACAAGCGCTGTCACAGATTTACGTACCACTGACTAAAACATATTGTATTATGCTGCCAAAACGGCCATGTGAAAGTCGTTTGAGTGCATGTGGACATATTATAGTGTGCTGCGTCTCTGTCTCTGCGGAGAACATGTGACAATTGATGGCGTCTACTTGTGACTGATGATCTGTCAAAGGCTTTCACGGGACTTGGTGGGCGATGAAACCATTATCGCGGGGTCAGAAGAAAGGAGGAACTCTTGGGAGAGATCAACATCGAAGAAGAACCCCCTCTCCCCCCCGAAGGCAAGTGTTTTGGTCCTGAACTTCTTACACTCTGAGGGGCCCAGAACGCATCCCAGGTCATGACTCCAAGATGTCTTGCAAATGACATATTT
The DNA here is from genome assembly GCA_016801955.1 of Conus betulinus. NCBI lineage: Eukaryota > Metazoa > Mollusca > Gastropoda > Neogastropoda > Conidae > Conus > Conus betulinus. Next base: position 46,176 of record JADBJO010009947.1, read on the forward strand.
TCCCATAGGGCAGCCAGGATTCAAACTAGCAACTTCTGGATGCGTAGGCGTCTCAACGCATGACGCGACTTACCAATTGTCCTAGCAAATAATAACATACTTCCATCTCTGCTAGACCTCTCTGTAGCTTTTAATACTATTGATCATCCTATTTTTCTCTCCCGTTCGCTCCTACATTACCGACCGTCACCCAAGCTGTTTCTGTCGAGGCATCTCCTTTCAGTTCAACTCCATTGTGGTTCACAGTGCTGGGGGCCATTTCTTTTCATTTTGTACACTTATCCTGTATAAGCATTCATGCATCAACATTCCCTTTTCTATCACAGTTTCTCTGATGACAAGAAGTTTAATGTTTTCTGGACCTCCTTCTGATCTTCTGACAACAATTGAAAGCACTCAGTCCTGTGTGTCTGATCTCAAAAAAAACGGATGACATGACAGAAAATGAATTTCCACCAAACGAAGACACAACCGAAAAGAAGTTGATCTGTCCACCAAAGTATTTGAATCACTCTTCTATTCCATCTTCTGTTGGTCATCATGACTTATCGATGACTCTTTGTTCTTCAGTTCGTAATCTTGATGTGACACTGGATCAAACTCTTTTCATTCAGCAGGATGTTGCCAAGGTGTCGTTCAGATTGTTTTTACGGACTATTTCGCATTGTTTCCATCCGTCACCTGGTCTGCAAAAAACACCACTACACATTTTGTCAGCGCGTTTGTACTCTTTCGTTTGGATTATTGTTAAGCTCTTTTGTGTGGCTACCCACGTTGTCTCCTCAAGGAATTTCAGATGGACCAAAATCAAGCAATCCGTCTCATCTTTCGATCTTCTAATTTTGACCGTGTGTCCCTGTTATGTTTTCATCACTGGCTCCCCGGTCAGGAAAGGAGATCTCTCAGCTATAGTTCCTTTGAATCGTCCTGTCAACATCTCACTTATCTGTTTGTACATGTATACTCCATCTTGTGAACACCGTTCTTCTTATAATACTTGTCTCTTCCATATTCTCTTCCATATTTAGAATTGCCTCCACATCCGATCAGTTAGTCTATATTCCTGCCCTCTTTTAAATCAAACTTGGAAACTCTTCTTTTCCCATCTGACTCATATATAGAGATATGTACCAGTGCTGTTTTTCGGGAGTATTATGTGTTTGGATGCATGTATTTAGTCATCTAATGGTGATTGTTGTCTTTTAGAGGTGGGCGATGTGTGTGTGGAGGTGTTGGAGAGGGCGAGATCGGGGTAGGTGTATGCGTGGATGCGGAGTGAGCTGGTGGCTGAGGGGTGCATTTGGTGTGCTGCCTGTAGTTCTAATTTAGCTGGCTTGTAATCTTGTGTGTGCTCTGTATATACCAAATGCCGAGGCTCTTCAGTTGATAAGGCGTATAAATGTTAACAACAACAAAATAATAATAATAGTAACAATAACAGAACAGCATGAACAACAACAACAATGATGATGACGATAATAATAATAATAATAATAATAATAAAAATAATAATAATAATGATAACAATAATGATAATTACAATAACCCACATCAATATGAGACACGTGTTCTAATAAGAAAAGATAGGCCTTATGAAATTCACTTTTGCTCCAGCTTGATCAAACCCAGTTGGAACTCTTTTCAGCTGCCTCTGCCGTTGCCTTGAGAGTTCTGGTCCTCTTCATACAAGAACTCACGACCTGTTTTACGAGATCTTCTTCTCTTTTTTTTTTTCTTCTTCTTCTTCTTCCCTTTCTTCTTCTTCTTCTCCTCCTCCTCCTCCTCCTCCTCCTCCTCCTCACATGTCGCCCCTACTTTTCTTTTCTTTCTCTTTTTATTTCTTTTTCCAAAATCTGTATTTCTCTCGATCCCTCTTCTGCCTTTTTCTCTTCGCCTTTCTGGCAGACATTTATAGCAACAGAAAAAGAAACTAATGGGTTTCACAGCATTGTCCTAATCTCAGTCGGGTCCCTTAGAGAGGCATCAGCGAGACAGGATATGGCTCTAGACCGGTAGTACGAAAAAGTCGTTAGCCGTTCAGTGGACATAATGTAGCGAACCGTGTGATAAGGGTCTCGTGACGACGCATGTGTCCCTGCATACAGCGAATGGCTATTGCTGTCGTTTGTCAAAGGGTTTCACAGGATCTTGGGGTGGGGATGACGCCATTGTTGCGGGGGTCTAAAACAGGCAATGAGAATATGCTGCTGTATTTAGAGCTTCGGGTTTGCTTTGGATTCTCTCTTGAGGGCACATAAGACCGTATGGCGAAAGCTTGGCTGTGTCTGGAGTGGCACTGTCTTCATCTGTCCGTGGGCATTGGTGGTTGGGTCTGTGGGGTGTGGTCGACAGCTGGAGGGTGGTGTTTTTTTTGGCTTGCGGTGGGCTCTGCAGTCATGAAATATGGGCCGGTACACCCATGGAGATGCTACTTTAAAGCTGTTATGAGTTGCATCCTGTAGTCTGATTTACCTCTGTTCAGGAGCAGTTATGTCCCTCGATATCTTAATGGAGTGTCCTGCGCGTGCCTGTACCCATCGTCAACACAGCGCAGGCCTCCAAGGGTGGTACAGGACTGCTCTAAAGCAGGTGAAGACAGTGCTTCTCTGGGTCCTACCCAGCACCTTCAGGGTGTTTCTTTTTCTTCGGAGCTTCGGGTTTACTGATGAATGGTCAGAAAACAGGTCATGTCTACAGGGCAGCGGAGACTAAGTAAGACTGGAAGGAAGCAGAAGAGCAGATGGGGTAAGGGAACAGGGGGGGGGGGGGGGGGGGGGGGGGGGGGGGGGGGGGATGGGGATCTTTTCAGTGCAGTATTTGAACTCCATGTAGGAAGCAAGACACGTTCTGGGAATACCTTTTCTTCACTTGACCAGCTCTCCAATTTACCAGAGTTGTGAGATAAGTAAGGATGGCAGTCATTTTTTTTTCTTCTCTCTCTGTCTCGCTCTGTCTCTGTCTCTCTCTCTCTGTCTGTCTGTCTGTCTGTCTCTCTCTCTCTCTCTCTCTCTCTCTCTCTCTCTCTCTCTCTCTCTCTCTCTCTCTCTCTCTCACTGTTTTCACAATCTTCTAGTCTCTCTCTCTCTCTCTCTCTCTCTCTCTCTCTCTCTCTCTCTCTCTCTCTCTCTCTCTCTCTCTCTCTCTTTGTCCACCAATCCGTCTTTCTCTCATAAGCCATCGTAGCAGCCACAATAAAAACAAGATGCAAAGCATATGAACGTACTCCCAGTTTATCTTGAATGCGCGTGAGATATTCCATAAAGAGGAAAAACCGTCTTGGGCTGGTGTAACCGTTAGTAATTGCTATTCTGGTAAACATCGGCCATCATCTGTGACCTATAATGAACATACTTACAAATTTTCAGAAAGATCGGCCAAGTACTTTCTGAAATTTTCCACAAAGAAGAAAAACCATATGGGCCGTTAGTAACGGCTATAGCGGTAAACGTAAACATCGGGCATCATCCAGGACCCATAATGAACATACCTACACATTTTCAGAAAGATCGGCCGAGTGATTTCTGAGACATTCCATAAAATATAAAAACCGTTATGGGCTGTTGTAGTCGTTAGTAACGGATATAATGGTAAACTAAAACGTCGGGCATCATCCGTCGCCCATAATGAACATACCTACAAATTTTCAGAAAGATTGGCCAAGTACTTTCTGAGATATTCCATAAAGAAGAAAAACCGCTATGGGCAGTTATAGCCGTTAGTAACGGCTATAACGGCAAACTAAAACATTGGGCATTATTCTTGACCCATAATGAACATACCTACAAATTGTCAGAAAGATCGGCCCAGGCACTTTCTGAGATATTCCATAAAGTGATAAAAACCGTTACAGGCAGTTACAGCCGTTATAACGGCTAAAACGGTAAACTAAAACATCAAGCATCATTCGTGACCCGTAATGAACATACCTACCTGCTACTTTTCACAAAGATCGGCCAAGTACTTTCTGAGATATTCCATAAAGAAGAAAAACCGTTACAACCGTTAGTAACAGATATAACAGTAAACTAAAACATCGGGCATCATCCGTGACCCATAATGAACATATCTACAAAGATCGGCCTAGTAGTTTTGTCTGGAGCGAGTGGAACACATTTGACCACAGACGGACGGACACACACACACACACACACACACACACACACACACACACACACACACACACACACACACACAGTAGGAAAGTAGGAAAGGGTGGGGAGTAAGGGGGAGGAGGAAGAGTCCGTACAATGCTAAATTTGAACGACAGATAGGAAGCGGATATCTCCAGAAAATCTGTCCACCTTTTAAACAGCTGAAGATGAGTAGAGAGTCACCATCACCACCATCTTCATCTCTTTCTTTTCTTTCATCCCTCTTCCCCCTTCATCTTTTCTCCTCCTTCTCTTCCTCGTCCTCGTCCTCCTCTATCTTCTCCTCCTCCTCCTCCTTCTTCTTCACCTCCTCCTCCTCCTCCTCCTCCTGTTCTTCTCTGCTCCGCCATCTTCTCCTCCTCTTCTCCTTTCTCATCTCCTTCTATCGCAGTCACCTTCTTCTCCTTCACAACATCCTTTCCTTCATTTTCATTTTTCTCTTCTTCGTCGTCTGTCTGCATCATAGTCTTCTTCGTTCCTCCTCCTTTTTTGTTTTTTTTGTTGTTTTGTTGTTGTTGTTGTTGTTTTTTGGGGGGGTTTTGGGGTTTTTTTTTTTGTTCTTCATGACTTTTTCTTTCTCCCCTTCACAATTATTGCAGCAGGAAAAGTTAATTAATGAGGTTCTGTTCAGCGCAGTGCTAATGCCAGTGAGTGTCATATCAGGGGGCATATCTGAGAGACAGGGCATGGCTCCAGGACAGTCGTACGAAAGTTGATAGATTTCCTACAGACAGTTTGTAGCGTGCTGCGTAATAATTTTCTCATGACAGTGAATGCATCGCTGCAGCGAAATGTCCCCATTGACGCTGCTTGTTAAAAGCTTCTCAAGGCTGGTGAGGGAAAACGCCATAGTTGTGGGTTTGACACAGACAGACAGTAAGTAAATAGTGTTATGCTCAGAGCCCCGGTTTATTGATTAGCAGCAGTCAGACCGTAAGTCAAGTCTGGTGAGTAGGGGAGAGAAAGGAAGAGGGAAATGATAAGGAAAGATGGGGGGGGGGGGGGGGAGGAGGAGGGCGAGGGGTGAGAAGGAGGGAGAAAAGGAGAGGGAAAGGGGGGGGGATGTTCGTTCTCTGTAATATTCAAACTGTAGATAAGTGAGGTACTTTGTATGGAAACCCGTTCTTCGTTTGACCTGTGCTCCACTTTCCAAGGGTTGGAACAAGATAGGGGTATAAGAGTCATATTTCCTCCTCCTCCTCCTCGTCCTCCTCCTCCACTTCCTCCTCCTCCTCCTCCTCCTCCTCCTTCTTCTTCTTCTTCTTCTTCTTTCTCTTTCTTTTTCTTCTCACCCTTTTCGTCATCCTCCTCCTTCCCTTTTTCTTCTTCATCTTTCTCCTCCTCCTCTTCCTTCTGCTCCAGCTCCTGCTCCTCATCTTCCCACTCTTCTCTCATCACATCATCATCATCATCATCATCATCATCATCATCATCATCATCTTCTTCTTCTTCTTCTTCTTCTTCTTCTTCTTCTTCTTCTTCTTCTTCTTCTTCTTCTACCAGAGACAAAAAAAGTGCACTGCAGATAAACGATGCAGTTGATTAAGATGTGTGTGTGTGTGTGTGTGCGTACGTGCGTGCGTGCGTGCGTGCGTGCGTGCGTGCGTGCGTGCGTGCGTGTGTGTGTGTGTGTGTGTGAGGTCTCTAGGAAATTACACCCACGCATGTGTAAAGTAGCCTTCTCTCGATTGGATTGTGTGAGAGAGAGAGAGACAGAGAGAGAGAGAGAGAGGAGAGAGAGAGAGAGAGCAGGAGAGAGAGAGAGAGAGAGAGAGAGAGAGAGAGAGAGAGAGAGAGAGAGAGAGAGAGAGAGAGAGAGAGAGAGAGAGAGATTTTAAGCATGAAATCGTTATATTGATGTTTTTTTAAGTTTGATGTTACCTTACTATTTTTTTTTTTTTTTTTTCAATTTGTAGTTGTTGTTGGGCAGAATTGTAAAAAGGCCTTCAATGAGCCTAATTCTAAACCCATTAAAGATTCATTCATTCATTCATTCATTCATTCATCATTCTTCTTCTTCTTCTCTTTCTTCTTTCTTCTTCTTCTTCTCATATTTGTCCTCTTCCTCCTTCTTCTTTCTCTTTCTCTTCCTTCTTCCTGTTTTCTCTTCGTCCTCAACGTCCTCTCCTCTTCCCATTCCAGTTTATCCTCTTCCTGCTCATTTTCGTCGCCCTCTTCCTCCTCCTCCTTCCCTCTTCCTCCTACTTCTCCTTCTCCTCCCTTTTTCCTCTTCTCTTCCTCCTCATCCTCCTGCTCCTGCTCTTCTCCTTCTTCTCTCGTCTTTTTTCTTCTCTTCTTTCATTTTGTTGTTTTTTTTTTTCTTCTTCTTCTTTTTCTCCTCCACCTCCTCCTCCCCTTCCTTCTTCCTCGTCATCATATCATCATCTATCTTCATCTTTTTTTTCTTCTTTTCTTCTTTCTTCTTCTTCTTCTGCTTTTCTTCTTCTTCTTCTTCTTCTCCTCCTCCTTCTCCTCTTCATCCTCTTTCTGCTCCTGTCATTCCTCTTCATTCATGTTCTTCTTCTCTTTTTCTCTTTCTCTTTCCTTCCATCAGTGTGCCTTTTGTTCCATAGACAACTGCAGCAGCCAGAAAATAAAACTAATAGATGTCTGTACAGCACTATCCTTATCTCAGCCAGATTCTAGAGAGTGGCACCAAAGGAACAACGTATCCCCAGGACCAGTCATAACAAAGTTTTTCAACTGCCTGGGGGACAAGTTGTATTGTGCTGCGTAATCACTTTCTCCAGACGTTGGACGTATGTCTGCAGAGAACATATCGCCATTGGCGGCACTTGCTTACCAGTGATGGTGATCTGTCGACGGGATCCACAGGGCTTAATGAGGACAACACCATTGTTACAGGGTCTTATGCAGGCGCTACGAATATGCAGCTGTACTCAGAGTCTGGGGTTTAGTGACAAACAGCCATACGATAGATCACGACTGGTGTGTAGAGAAGAAAAGCGAAAACTGGAAAGGGGGTGAAAGTGTAAAGGGGGAGGCCGAGGGTTTGTTTGAACTACAGACAAAAAACGAATTGCTTTCTGGAAAAGCCTGTTCTTCCCTAGACCACCACTCCTTTTGTGAAGTAGTGGAAGTGGAAAAAAAGAGTTGGGATAGTAGTCATTTCTCCTCCTCTTCCTTCTCTTCCTACACCTCTTCCTCCTCCTCCTACTCCTTTTCTCCTCATCCCCTCCTCCTCCTCTTCTTCTTCCTTATCTTTGTCCTCCTTCCTCCTCCTCCTTCTTCTTTCTTCTTCTTCTTTTCTTTCTTTTTCTTTCTTCTTCTTCGTCTTGTTCTTCTTTCTTCTTCTTCTTCTTCTTCTTCTTCTTCTTCTTCTTCTTCTTCTTCTTCTTCGTCTTCATCTTCTTTCTCATCTTCGTCTTCTATAAACATCGTCGTCTCCTTCTCCTGCTCTTCCACATCCTCCCCTTTCTTTTCACTTTTCACTCTTCTTTCCAGTCTTGTATCATATTCTTCTTTATCCATGCATTGTAATTTCTCTTCATCATCCGATCTTCTATCTCCGGGACAACTACAGCAGCTGTTAAAAGAAAAACAAATTCAAAGCACTGACCTCATCTCAACTGGGTTCAACAGAGTCACGTGAGACAGATAGGAACAGCGGGTGGAAAGATGGTTAGGTCTTCTGTTGATATAATGTGTTGTGTTGCGTAATAACATTCTAGCGACAGTGGACGCATCCCTGCGTAGAGGGCTTGAAGGGACTTGACGAGAGATGACTCCGTGATCATGGGATCTAACACAGGTCCACAAGAACATGCTGTTGTATTGGAAACCTCGGGTTTATTGACAGTCAGTCACGCAACAGATCACAAGTAACGGGTAGAGCAGAAACATGATTGTTAAAGGAAAAAGGGGTGGTGAGTGGGAAGAAAGAAAGGGTGTGGGGGTAGTCCTATTCTGTAAAATATTCGAACTATTAACTGGAGGCCAGATTCTTCCTAACTTATCCTGTGTTCACATCACAGGCACTCCTCTTTTCAAGGAGGAGGAGGAGAGATGGAAGCTATCTCTTGTTTACTCTTCAGCATTTTCTTTTCTTTCTTTCTTCTTCTTCTTCTTCTTTCTTCTTCGTCTTCTTCTACTACTACTACTACTACTACTACTACTACTACTACTACTACTACTACTGCTGCTGCTGCTGCTGCTGCTGCTGCTGCTGCTGCTGCTGCGACGACGACTACTACTACGACTACTACTACTACTACTACTACTACTACTACTACTACTACTACTTCTCGTCCTTCTCCTTTTCTCTCCATCACTCTGCCTTTCTCTCACAGACAATGATTGCAGCTGGAAAGGAAAAGTAATGGGGTTCTACAACAGCGCCGTCCTAATCTCAGCTGGCTGGCTTCATAGGACTGGCATGAGAGAGACAGGACATGATTCCATTACCAGTGGGATCAAAGTCGGAGGACGTCCTGTGGACATGTAGTTTAGGGCTGTGTAATGGCCTTCTCGTGACAGGGCGCGCATCCACGCAGAGAACATGTCGCCAGTGACGACGCTTATCTGCATGTGATCAGTGACCCGTCCAAGGGTCTAGCCGGACTTAGGGAGGGAGAACTTATTGTCTCGGGGTCTTTCCTATGCAATCGCTAAGAATATGCTGCTTTACTGCGAGCCTCGGGTTTATGACTGGCCAAAAGAGCTTAGATGGAATCTGGTAAACAGGAAAGAGGAGGATATGGTATCCCGAGGGCCACGTCTCAGATAACTTATCAAGTTGCTGTTTGCCAGTTAGCCATTTATCTCTTTTCATGTTTGTAGCAGGCTACAGGCCATCTATGTCTTATTGCAGTGCATAATCACCAACACATGCACTTTCAGAATCAAAGAACGAGCAGCCTTAATGTTTTAATCAATGACTATAAAGCTTACATATATAAACGAAATAAGCTAGAAATTATACACATGAAAACGGAAGAAGCTCAAATTCGTGGGGGTTTTTTTTTTTTTGTTTGTTTGTTTGTTTTTTTTCGTTGTTTGTTTTTTGTTTTTCATTTTCAATATTATGATTTTATCTCATGTCTCTGTTTCTTTCACTGTTTTCTCATTCTTTCTTTCTTCTTAAGTTCGTGTCCTCCGCCCATTCATTACGTTCTCTTTCATCACGTTTCATCTTCGTTTTCCATTTACCTCTTCTTTTAACGTGTTCTTTTTTACTTTATTTTTTCTCTCCGCTTTCCTTCCTCCTTATTTTAAAGCTTTTCTAGCTTGGCTACACACGCGGACCCTCTACACCACCACCCCATCATCTCTCTCTCTCTCTCTCTCTCTCTCTCTCTCTCTCTCTCTCTCTCTCTCTCTCTCTCTCTCTCTCTCTCTCCATACATCGAAAATAGTTTACTTATACCCGTCCCAGTCAAAATGTTGAAGAAAGTATCCAACCATCCAGTCTAATTAATACAGTAGTGGACAGAGATTTAGCAGACATCATTGTTGTACATTTGCCGGAGAAGTCTTAGAACATTTTGCATAGACCTTTGGTACAAATGACCACTACATTCTTTAGTTTTTTAGCTTATTCACGTTCAATAGCCATTATGTCTTTAACTGCGTCATTTCTCGTAAAATGTGTCTAAGTAGAGTATACATTTTTGTGTGTCTGAAGTAATTTAGTGGTGGACTAAATGAATCGATTTCTTACGCGGTTCTTGCCTCTGTCGGTGAATCTGATTTATGACGTTTGTATTCACACATTACGTAATTATGTGCTGATAATACCACATTCTGTTTCAGTCGTCATGATCTACCGACCTTTCCAGAAACTTTTCAATAAAAACGTCTGTCATCTAATATGATGCGCCGAAGTAATCGACACATCAATACATGACAAGAACGATACCTACACTGAAACAGAAGCAATCAAACCTCCACAGTACTCTGCAGCTATTTCTAGAGATAACAATAAGACTTACGAGGTACAATTTCATAAGTTCCCAAGTGTTGTTGAAGACATCAGTTTGTCTTCACTTCATCACACTGACAAGCGTAGTAAACAGGTACGAAAAATGGAGTTCAGTGACCTACAACAAAATGCTTTGTCAAAATCAACACTGGGAAAATGTTCTGTTATGTTCACATTCTATCATCAGTACATTATGCATACATACTCAGGGCATCATTAATGGTCGGTGAAAACCGTAAAGCCTCTTGTTCGTGGTTTTCATCGTCCCTTTAAAGTTTTATCCTGTTAAATAAACCGAGTTAAACAAAAAAATGTATACATTTTACCCCTGAAAAGCAAGCGGGTGCACTAAAACGGGACTCTGATGTACACAATAATGTCAGCAGCAGTACGTTCCAATAGATCAGAGAAATTCCCTTTGACAAACAAGTGACAAATTGGCAAACATTGATTAAGATTTTACACTTAAAAACAGGGTTACTTGAAACAAGTTAACAGTGATGTAGACGAAATTCGTAGAATGTTTTTTGTATCTTCTAAAGACTTTTTTTTGCCGTATTTCACATAGTTTATTTGGAGGGGGGGGGGGGGGGGTAGAGGAAATGGGGTCTGTAAGGGAATGCAAAAAGTTTGGTGACAAATTAAATTCTGCATTACAACCAGAGGAAAAAGAAACCCTATGGACATATAGAAATAAAGAAAAAGAATAAACGAAGGAAATGAAACAACCAAATAATTCTTTTAGAGATCAAAATACTTTACCTGTCTTATACAATTAACTAATTGCGGTCTATATCATAAAAAATCTAGATGGAGAAAACACACAGACACAGGGAAAATGACAGTTGTTTGTACGCATCCCCCCCCCCCCCCCTCTCCTCTCTCTCTCTCTCTCTCTCTCTCTCTCTCTCTCTCTCTCTCTCTCAGTATGGCAAACACAGATTCCAGTTTTCGCCAGGCGTACAAGAAATCTTTTCATTGTTATTTAGTAATATTTGTTTGATATCGGCACCTCCTTCAGGGCTACAAAATCAATTAATTAACCATAAAGCAGGACTCTAGGACTTAAAGTGAACTTAAAAAAAAACAAAAGATATGGTTTACGGAAAAGGGGGACATTTATCAAAAGCATAAGAAAATGGTTCTATCAGGGAAAAGAGATTGAAGTTGTTAACAGTTATAAGTATTTGGGATTTACTTTTACCCCAAAGCTATCATACAACCTCGCACTCG
>JADBJO010009947.1:62500-67500 GCA_016801955.1 Conus betulinus
ACCCAAGTATTGCCAGACTGTTAAGTGTGTATGTCGTGGGGATCTTTCAGTTCAACATGTGATTTTTGATTGTGAACTATCGAAACCCTTTTTGAATGGTGTTATACCAAGCGCTGACACTGGGCATGTAATAATGTGTTTGACTTTTTAGATTCGTTGCCAGTTATTTCTCTTGTTAAATTAACGAGACACCTTTTGGAAAGTCCATTAGGAACATTTTATAATCATAATCGTAAGTTAGATTACTTTAGTTATTTTTCTCTAATTTTTCATAGTTACTGTCCTATAATTCATCTGTCCTTTATTTTTGTTCTATGTAACCACATCGTCCTCTTCTCTTCTTTTATGATAATAGTCTAAAATTGTAAACACTATGTTATTTAGACGTTGTGTTTTTAACATTTCACTTCCACCCTCTCTCTTACTAGTGATGGAAGGAGCAACTTTCTGGTACTAGTCATCGAAACAAATCTTTATTTTGCTCAGGACTGTTGAAAATGCTCAAGAGTGGCTCTGGAATAATGCTCCTTAGGCAGCTCCAAGTGACTAATGTAGAGATGAGTTTCAACCATTACGTAATGTACGAACGACAAAGAACTTATACAAGTTAAGGGTACTTTCACACATAAACTTTATTTGTGTATACAAGGGTTAATATGAAAAAATGTGTATGCATGTATGTATGTATGTATGTATAAATATATATATATATATATATATATATATGTATGTATGTATTTGTTAAAACTTTGATTAAAATGTAAGTGGTAAAACCTTTTAATCAAAGTTTTAACAGATGCCGCTCCCAACCCGGTTGAGCACTTTTTTTTAAAATTATTGTTGGTTAGCAACACAATTATATATATATATTATATATATATATATAATATATTATATATATATATATATATATATATATATCAGTAGAACTTCCGTCAAACAGTCTTCGTTCAGGCCGACGTTTTCCCCACTTTATATCATCATTAAGAGAGGAAGTTCTGGATGAGTTGAGTTGGAATCGACTGGGGATATCAGAACTTACCTGATGTTGGAGAGGACTGTGGATCTCCCTCCAGTTGCTTGCGAGCTGTCCACCTTCTGTTTAGGTAGGATGGTCTGTGTGGTCGCTGGGTAGTGTGGAGTCTTGGTCCTCTGCTGGAAGACCAGGAAGACTGGGAACAGGAATAGGAAGCCCATGAACAGGAACCCAGGACGGTTCTTCTGGATGGATCAGTGAAACCTGACACAAGACCTCAGAGTAGGAGAGATAAACGTTCCCCTATCTGGTATGCACTAATGTCCATTGGTGGTTCACTGTTGGTGATCAGTGTTACAGCCCTTGGTGGAGCAGTGAAGTGGGGCGACTTGGTTTTCCCTTTCTGTGTGCTAAGCAAACACATCCTGTCTCTGATGCCTGTCTGGTTGACAGGCTGAAAAAAAAAAACAAAAAAAAAAGAAAAAAAAAAACGTGACAGCCAGTGATATCACTATAGAAAAGAGACGGAGTGGGTTAACAACTGGAGGGGGGTTATTTGGAATGGATCAGTCATCCCCCACCACCTGCAGTGTGGGGAAATGTGTAGAAGATTTGAGAAGAGAGAAGACAGACTGTCAGATGTTGACAGCATGTTTAGCCTATATACGAATGAACAAAGCTATGTTGTTCACATCTGCGAGATGAGAATAGACATGCCAGGATCACGTGATGGCCAGGGTGAGTGCAGGGACTGGAGGGGAGGAGGGAGTGTGGCAGCTTCTATGAAGCAGCATGGTCCACGTCCCAAACAATGAGCAATCACCTGCACAACTACATAAGCGAGGGAGGAGGGGGGAAGGAGAGAAAGGAGGGGGAGTGAAGTGGGCCAACCGCTCTATATTGACATGACACTTCTCTGTCCTATTATCATTTGGTTAACATCAAAAACATACGCCCGACAGGTTGAGGGAAGAGTGTGTGTGAGTTGAGGAGGAGGGGGGTTGAGGAGTAAGCGTAAAGACTGAAAATTGACGTAGACTGGTAACCTAATTGCAGTTTGTAAGACAGACAGACAGTAGAGAGAGAGAGAGAGAGAGAGAGAGAGAGAGAGAGGAGGGAATGGGGTTGTAGGCGATGGTGTGGCTGGCAATTGTCACATCACATAGGCCCCCTGAAAAAAAGATTTTCTCTTGAGAGAACCTTCTAACTGACAGCCAACGCTGATCGTGGGCACTAGCCAGAGACTCACCAAGACACTAAGAGTGGAGAGTCAGAATGTGGCATGGCCATTTGTCTGCTTTTGGCAGTCTTGTCAGGAGGGACTGAGGGGAGACTTGGCCCACTAACTGGGAAACAGGTCTGGGCACAGGGGATGGGAATGATATTGCGTTTGATGTCCTCTGCTATGCCTGGCCCAATAATATTGATCTGTCACCTGTTGAGTTGTGGGTCCTACCCCCGAATGGCCTTGGGAGTGGAGTGTATGTGCCGCTTCCAGTACTCGGATCCGATGTGGAGCCATGATCACACGTTGTGCATGGTCTCTACCGGTTTGGCCGTATAAAAGACCATTCCACCTGAAAAACTTTACCATTGCGAGGGGAGTGGTGAGGTTTGCGCTGCACAACACACGCACGCACGCACGCACGCACGCACGCACGCATGCACACACACACACACACACACACACACACACACACACACACACACACACACACACACACACACACCACACTAACAAATGTATTCTGCTCCTGCTGTCATATTCCGGGAGAGAAGCAAAGACTAAACAAAACAAAACTAAGAAAAAGCAAAAAACAAAAGCCAGTGATATTGTAACAGGCTGAAGAAAATTTTGTTTCTTATTCGAAGACTCGCAAAAAAAAAAAGAAAAAGCAAGAGCAGCTTACACAGAAAAGGGAAATGGACGAATTCGCAGATTGTGAATCACTTCAGACTATTTTGAGGCAGCATGAACAAACACGTGATCTGATGCGTCTGAAATCTCTTTCCATGCAACGTTCGCTTGTGGAGGAATGGCGATTGTAGAATCACCTCAAGTCTCCTCTTTCTTTTCTTTTTATTTTTTTTTTTTCAAAATATTTCGGAAAAAGATATATATGCCCCTTCGCCCTCTCCAATCTCCTTTTCTTTATGGTTTTTTTTTTTTTCATCTCGTTCTGTTCCACATTTCTTTCCGTTATTTTGGTTTGCTCGTCTTTCTGGTTTCTTGATATGTCCTTTCTGTTTCTGCCCCATCACCTCTTCCCTTCCCCCCCCCCCTCCACCCCCTCCCCCCCCCCCCCCCCCCCCCCCCACCTCACCCCTCACCCCATCCCCCCCGTCTCTCTGTCTCTGTTTCTCTGTCTCTCTCTCCCTGTCTGTCTCTCTGTCTCTCTCTGTTACTAAATTTAGGTAGATATTTGAAAGTTATATTGAAAAGGTTCAGTCTTGGCGTCTCAGAAATCACCGGGCATTGTTACTAATATCGATTCCGTGACAGTGATTAAATGTGCTCACCGTGTAAAAAAAAAAAAAAAAAAAAAAAAAAAAAAAGCAAAAAAAAAAAAAAAAAAAAAAAAAAAAAAAAAAACAGTAAAGAGGGTGAGGTCCATTTTGTTTTATGTTGCCCAGCACTAAGTAGCTTAGGACGACCATACATTCCTGCAAAAAAATTTCATATATTTTCCAACCTGTTTCGACTTAGTTTACTTTTGGCAGGTAAACATGAAAGAGCCACCAGAAATCTATAAATTTTCTTGTATAAAGCGTTTCAGCTGCATCAAGTTGCTATCTCGGTAAAAAGTTAACCTTTTCATTTGTATTTTAACATTGTGTGAAATGATTGTTCAATACATTACTCCCCATCATGAGGGGCAACGGCCTATGTATGATTAAAATATCTTAATTGAATCTGGATATCTCTGTCTCTCTCTCTCTCTCTCTCTCTCTCTCTCTCTCTCTCTCTCATCTCTCTCTCCTCTCTCTCTCTCTCTCTCTCTCTCACCTCACTGACAGACAGAATGATAAAAAGTAATTGGGCATATGATATAAAACGTTTGTCTTGATAGATATGGATTTTCTGAAGTGTGGTTTAGAGGGTGGGGTCGGAAATGTTAATATGTTTAAGAAGATTTTTAGGCAAAGGATGGTAGATTGTTTTCAGCAGGACTGGGTTAGCAAATTAAATTCAAGTGATCGCTTCAACACCTATTGTTCATTTAAGTCTCTTTTACAACCAGAACCGTATCTGACCTATTTAACGGGTAAATAGCAGATACAAAGAAAATATCAAAGCATGTCCTTTTTGTAACCAACTTGAGACCGAACTCCACTTTCTATTAAGATGCAATGCTTATATGCCTTTCAGAGAAAAATACATACTGAAGCACAGACAATTTCAGAACGTGAACTCTATTGAACTAAAACAATTACTTGCAAACGAAAATGTGCATATTACAAGAGATATTGCTATGTACATTTATTATGCTTTGAAAAAAAGAGAGAAAAACTCATATCTCATACAGTATGAATAATCAGTTACCCTCATAAAGAAGCATTATTAGTACATCGAAAAATATATTTTTGTTGTCATTTCTCCTTTTTTTTCTGTTATGTGTGCACTGCACCTCACATTGTTATAGGCCGGAGGCTCTCTCTCTCTCTCTCTATCTCTCTCTCTCTCCTATCTCTCTCTCTCTCTCTCTATGGCTTTTGGTGCATTTACTTGTATATCTGGTACGCAAAGTCAATGCTTCTGTTACTCTTTCTCTCACAGTTCTCTTTTCCTTTTGTGCCCTGTCTCTTCTTAGTTTGTTGTTTTGTTTTCTCTCTCGCGCTTTGTCATATACTGATTCCCCTTGCCCTGCCCTTAGCCAAGCGCCTTCTCCCACGCCATCTTCACCTCTTCCCTCAAGCCCCTCTGGCCACGGGCCTTCCGGTGTACATATCACAGAGCCACGCTCTGGTCCTGTCACTCGCAATTTACCACCACCGTCATCGCATGTTCATCGTTAGTATCCCA
>JADBJO010009947.1:75000-77722 GCA_016801955.1 Conus betulinus
TGTGTGGTTATTCCTAGTCGTTCTTATTTATCTCTTATTCATTTGTTCTCGCGTTCATTAGTTCTCATTATGTCTACATTGAGTACCTGGCCTTGTAAAGAAGGACTCCGGATTGGCTATCTAAATATTAACCGTATATTAAGCAAGCTAACTGATATATCAGCGATCTTAGAAAATTCTGGAAATCCCTTTCATCTGTTTTGTTTTTCAGAATCACGATTAACAGACTGTACATTAGATTCTGATATAGCCATGCCTGGCTATAAAGTTATTCGCCTAGATCCAAAAGCTAAAATGGACACAGGTTTGTTAGTTTACTATAATCAGTCGATAACTATAAAACAGAAAGGGAGTCTGGAACAGTTTGGTGTCGAATCAATATGGCTAGAAATAAAAATAAAACATATCAGTCCCATACTTGTTGGATTCATATATCGAAATCCGGCTGAAAGAACAAAGTGGTTTGATAACTTTAGTGGAATGATGGATGCCGCTCTACTTGACAATGAAGAAATGTTTGTGTTCGGTGACTTCAATATTGACTTGTTAAAGCCTCAAAAACAATGGACTGAAATGTATACCTCATTAAACTTACAACAGATTGTGGATCGACCAACACGAATTACAACTAATTCCAGTACTCTCATTGACCACATTTATGTCACATCTAAACATAACATTGTGGAAATCTTCCCCAGCGACTGGGTGCAGTGATCACTCCCAGTTTGTATTACTTGGGGAAAAAAGGGGGATACAAATTCCAAAACCAGGTCATAAATCTATCCTATATAGGTCTTTCAAAAGATTTAACGAAAATGATTTTTTATCTGACCTGCTATATTCTCCTCTGTCCCAAATATACTATTATACCGATCCTGAAAAAGCAACAAATGTTTGGATTAATGTATTTTCCAATATCTACAATAACGTCTTTCCTCCGCACACAACTGCATCCACTCCATACACATAAGGCGCAAACAAAGGTCAATTTTGATTATTCCCTCCTTAATCTTTTAAAATCCCATGGGGTTTTTTTACTCTGGCATCAATCAAAGCGTATATATTTTCATTATTTGTCTTTCAGCTGGTGCAGCCAAACAAGCACACTTTTTTAAAGTTGATGTTGCAGGTTTACTCACTGCAAGTGTCCACACACACTCTCTGTGGTGTCCTGGAACTGGCTTCCTCTGCGTGAACAGTGTTAAAAATTTCACTCAAACCCTGGGCCACGCTCAGCCAGTACTCTCCCTTGTATCACACGACTAACCTATAGTGTAACGCACGAATCAATAATCTTTTTCTTAATCTGTACTGTCTCATGTAATCGCGTAGCATACGTAAATATCGCTCCGCATTACATGACACCCCCCTTCCCGGGGTAAGATTTTTCACCGGAGAAATCTTGCAAAAGGATACCCCACAGAGGAACCCAAAACCAGAAGTACTATATATACATATCAAATGCACAAAGTATATTCATCAAAGGAATCAACACTTTTTATCCATGGATCACCTCAATATCTCCAAAATACATAATCCACATCTTAAGCACAACACTTGCATGATCCATACACTTCCTGTCAAACCCAACAGAATATGCAAGTTGAAATCATTAAGAACTCCACTATATGCATAGATGAAACAGTAAGCACCCACACAAAGATATCAAAAAATGCATGCAGTGATCTTTCAAAAGACAACCTCAAGAATTCCATCGTGTATCAATAGCATGAGACACACGTTAAAATCACCAATCATGGTTCAAAAATCATCTAATGACCATGAACATCCACAGCAGCCAATCTGCAATGGTCATTTACAATGACACTACACCAAATCATTTTCACCCATGAACGCAAGTAAGAGAAATACAGACAATTTGACCACAAAATGATACAGCAATAATGTATATACACAATCTTAGACTTGTATCTTGTGTAGACCATACTCACTCAAACTTGTAGCTAACTGTAGCTTACAAGACAGGAATGAATAAGCAATGATCAATCACAAATACAAAATACAGCATCAGCAGACCATAAAACACATGGTATAGCACTACTCCCTGGACAACAAATCTGCGAAAATATTGGATGTCCCAGAGATAGGCTCAACAGTGAAAAACAGTACTCTTGAATGCTTAATGCCCATCTTAACAGGCGATTATTTTTTTGATTTTGACGCTTTCAAAAATGTCAACGGTCTGTGGTCAGTTTGCAAAACAAAAGGTCTCCCTGATAAAACCTAGCAAACTTGTCCAGTCCCCAGACCAAAGCAAGACACTCCCTTTCAATAGTCGAGTATCTCTCTTGCACCACACAGAAAACTTTTTGCTAGCGTATTGCACTGGATGTAAAAGTCCTGACTTTTCCTGTAGCAAACATGCACCCATGCCCTTACTGCTAGCATCTGTACGTAAGACAAAATCTTCATCCAAGTTAGGAAGAAGAAGTACACAGGAAATGAATTGAGTACAGCTTGAACCTTCTCAAACTTTTCTGACACTCATCAGACCACTCAATCTGACTTCTTATCTCCCTTAGTCAGTTCAGTCAAAGGTGCAGTAAGACTAGCAAAATGAGGAAACATATCTGCGATAGTAGGACAAAAGACCCAACAAAGAGCGAACCTGCTTCTTCGTAGTTGGCTTACCCACAGACAAAATCTTTTGCACTTTCTTGACTTCCGGACGAACATGACCAACGGAAATCATATGTCCCAA
>JADBJO010009948.1:0-21243 GCA_016801955.1 Conus betulinus
TTGAGGAGCCATGTAAGTCTATATATGATTCACTATCTACTATCGCTGCTGGTTCCAACGACGATGAAGGCAGCGACGACGACGACGAAATGATGAAGAGGACGAAGACGACGAGACGATGAAGCTGATGAGAACGACGACGTCTACAGCGTCAAGTCTGTCAGAGAGACTTGCATAACTTCAGAGGTCTGGGTCCAAAAAAAAAAAAAATCACGAACACACTCACGACGTCCTCAGCCAGCGACAAAGCACCAGTCTCGCACAGGAGCTGTGGCTCACACACACAAAAAACACAGAACTCAACGACGGCCTAGCCAACAGGTCACTGGTTCAAAACTCAGGAGCGGCGTTCTGGCTTGGCAGCAGCGGCATCTCCAGCCCAGCTGGCTCAGCAGGTAGTCGGTCCTGGGCGCAGTGGCAGGTAGGGTAGATTGTCAGCACTCAGGCCAGCCTCTCCACACCAACACACGGTGCAGAACAAGGGGTAGACACAGCTATGGACCCCTGACCCTCAAACGTGGCAGCCAGTCCCCTTCAGTCCAGGGAACACTTCTACTTGGGGGAAACTGATTAACTACTTGATTATCATGGCTACTATTCATTACAATCACGACTACATTCATATTCATTAGCCACATCATATTCCACTAGAACTTGGGACAAACATGAGCATATTCTTTCTTCAACACTACAACATCCCCTTTTCCGGAATCATAACACTACAACATTCCTTTTCCGGAATCACAGCACTACACAGGAAAGGACTTCAATATAAACCTTTCAGAATCTAGTTTCCAAATTGGGGAAAGGATTCCCACTTAGACCCTCTTCAATAAACCATGAATACAATTCGTTACACACAATTAATGACTACTTTTCATCAAACTATGAATGTCTTTCATCATGTCACAAATATTCATTTTCTTCGACAAGAATGTTCATTTCATTTCATAAAGTCACCAGATTTTAAAAGGATTTTTTTCCCAAAAGATGCAACCACTTCAATATATGGAAAGGAAAGATTTCCGCAACACTCTTGTTTACCAACACACAACTATTCAATTTTCATATCAAGAGTGAATTAAATACTCATCCACATCAAAAATCAAAACTAACATTTTTCAAGTCTCTGTCACTCACTCTGGGAGCTTATTATCCAGCATCAAAACTCTCCCTCTTCTCACAAACCACATCAAACCTTTTTTCATCATGAAGTTCATAACTAATTAAGTCACAGAATAAACAAAATCGTTTTGTTTTTTCCCTGAAAACCACTTCCTTTAACACTCACTTCATCTATTCATGTTTTCCGACGGCATTTCGTTTTGTTACCCTATCAAGTCATAAGATAACAGAACACAACAAAAATACAAATCCTTCACAAGTGCGCTGAGGAAGTTTCAGTCCCCTCCTAAACGGGAATACGGTTTCGGTTTGCTAATAAACAAACATTGAATGATAAATACCTGACTGCCACAAAAACAGCTTGAGTCCGTCTTCGGCCTTCTGGACAGATGCGTTGCTGGAAGCACTGCAGAGACTGCCTAACCGATTCAACTCACCCAGTTTTAACAGGGTGCAGGTGAGCAGCAGTCAGATAAACTTTTCAACCGGCTTCGGGACGACTACCTTCCAGTTAGCACGGTTGCATGAAAATTTGTGACTGGACAGGAAACGGTCCGTCACAATACCCCCCCTCCTAAAAAAAAAAAAAAAAAGACAATGTCCGAATTGTTTTTACTAAGAGGAAGTGCACAACGACAGGTCACAAAATTCCAGAAAAAGTACATGAAAAGGACATCAAAACTGGGATGTACACAAACCGATGTCTATGGAACAGACTGGTTCTCAAAAGAATGTGAAAGAAGATCAGCGAAAATGTTCGATGATCCTGGAACTGGTTCCACTTCGAACGAGAATTCCTGCAGAGACAATGCCCAACGCATAAATTGGGAATTTAAAATTTGACGTTCGAAGGTGCGTCAAAGGTCGATGATCTGTTTGAAGGATAAACCTGAAGGTATCGAACGAACTTCTGAACAGCCCAGACAATGGCTAAACACTCTCGTTCGATAGTACTGTATGACTTTTCACGATCCAACAACTTGCAACTCGCAAACACAACTGGGTGAAGTACATCATCATCCTCCTGCAGTAGCACAGCACCTAGCCCAACAGAACTAGCATCAGTTCTAAGAACAAAGGGCTTACCTAACTGAGGTAACAGTAACACAGGTGTTGACGACAAAATACTCTGAATCTTCTGTAACGCTACTGCACATAAAGGGGTCCAAGAAATAGATCTTCAAGCTCGACCAACATCCTTGATTAAATCAGAGAGTGGAGCACTCAAAGTGGAAAAACTGGGAACATATCTCCTGTAAAAGCTAAGCAAACCGAGCAAAGATCTGACTTGCTTTCTGGTAGTAGGGGTGGGAATTCTCAGAATCTTATCTATCTTTTTTCCGTTCAGGACGCATATTACCACCTCCAACGATATTTCCAAGAAATTCCAGAGAATGGAAACCTGCCTCAATTTTCGAGGGACGAGCTGTGAGGTTGAAAGACCTCAGACACGAAAGAACACCTTTCACATGACGAATATGCATCCCATGAAACACTATGAACCAGAATATCATCAAAGAAACTGATGGCTGGGAACTGATCCAAAGCTAGCATGCGTATCATGCGCGCGAAACAGCAGGTGCTGACACAAGACCGAAAGGCATCCTTACAAACTGAAAAAGACCCATATGCATAGTAAAAGCTGTCTTTGGACGGTCCTCGGGCTTAACAACTATCTGCCAATATCCCTTTGCCGGATCTATCTTTGCAAAGAACTGTGCATCAGACAATCTTGCAAATAAACTTTCCACATCAGGAATGGGCTCAGCATCGAAGACAGTAATCTTATTCAGAAAACGGAAACCAATGAAAAAGCGACATGTACCATCCTTTTTCCTGACTAGCACAACTGGGGAGGCACAGGGACTATTTGAAGGTTCAATCATACCGAGTTCCAACATGATGCCAACTTCTCTCTCAACAACCTCTCTAGCAGAGAAGGGGATGTCATAACACCTTTTCCTAACTGGAACATCTGTTGTTAGAGGAATCTCTAAGAGTACATTGCCAGAAAAGGAGCCTGGTTTCAGAGTCAGAATATCCTGAAAATCCTCAAAGACTCTTCGTAACTCCTTAGCATTGCTGTCAGACAAAGTACTATTAAACTGTACTGAATCGTTATCTTCATCTGGCATAGAAGATGCCATGCAAAAAGGTAAAGTGTGTATTGGTAGTGCGTCATCACAGTCCTGAACAACACCAACTGTGTACGCGACTATAGGGTCACGAGAACTTGGAGTGGGGTTCGAACAAGGAACAATTCCTGGAGAACACTTGAACGAAACATCTTTCTTGCCAGAACTGAGAGGCGCGTATCTCTGACCATGGTACCGACTTTTCCTGTGAGGTAACTGTTGAAATACTCTGAGAAACAGACACAGCAGAACGGCAAATGTACTTCTTCAACATATTGGCATGAAAAACTTTTTTTTTTCCCTTGATGAGAACATTGTAGTCAGGATGCAAGACCTTGGTAACTGGGAATGGTCCTGACCAACTAGCTAGTAACTTGTTTGAATCCATAGGGAGGAGAACATGGACTTCGTCGTCGACCTGGAAACGACGTTCTCTAGCTTACAATCAAAATACTTTTTTCCCTTAGCAGAGGAATCGACAGAATGATCCATAGCCAACTTGCATGAGTCAGCAATGACATTTTTAAGCTCGAAAAAGTATGCATAAAGATGTTTTGCTTCAGCATCATGATCAGACTGGGTCCATGACTCCTGCAATAGAGAGCAATAGGGCCATGAACTTGTCGACCAAACAACAACTGAAATGGGGAGAAACCTGTGCTTTCTGAAGGCAACTCTCTGCATGCAAACAGCAGTGCAGGTAGATATCGATGCCATGCCTTTGGGTAAAAATGGACAGTTTTCTTCAGCATCGATTTCAGAGTGCCATGAAAACGCTTAACATGACAATTTGCCTGAGGATGGTATGGCGACGTGCGAATGCCTTTGGTACCACATAAGACATGAAACTGTTTCATGAGGTCAGAATTAAACTGGGTGCCTTGATCCGAAAGAATCTCTTTTGGAAATCTACACAAGAAAAGATTCCCAGTAGTGCTTCTGCTACACTGACAGAAGAGATATCCTTCAAGGGAACAGCCTCTGGGTAATGGGTGGCTATATATCAATTGGTGGAGGAGACAGCAGACCCACAAGATCAACAGCCACGCGGTCAAATGGAGTATCAATGAATGGAACGGTAGAAAGAGGTATGGGACAAACTTTTCCCATAGGTTACTGTCTTCTGACAAACATCACATGAAGCTACATACTTGGCCACATCTACAGTTACACCAGGCCAAAAGAACTTGTTGAGGACTCTTGCCAGAGTTCGACGAGAACCACAATGACCTGACAGAATAATTGTGTGCTACAGATAGTACTGTAGGTCGAAGGTCAGAGGGAACAACAACCTGATCAAAAGGAATGTCATTTTTCTTTAAATGCCTGCACAGAACACTGTCTGACAAACAGCAGTAGTAGGTAGCTGTACCTGACTTCTTCACTTCACCAGAAGACGCTAACTGGAAACATGTCTTCAACGACTCACCCTCCTTTTGTTTCTGAATCAGATCAGAATGGGAAACATTTAAATCATCAGGGATCTGACACAGATGTTTTTTCTCTCTACCACATGTTTAGCTCTATTCCTGGTAACGGCAGCTAAAGAGAAGGATTCGTCACTCACATTTCTGAAAGCACTGCCTTCACAGACACAAGGAACAGTACCTATGATGAGATCTGGGACAGGACTGTCTAGGACACAGCAGGTTAAGTCGCCCTCAAAGTAGGGACAACTGACAGAAACTGTAGCTAGTGGGATTTCATCCACATGTCCTCCCAAAAGAAACACAGGTCACTGTAGTACCTAGCATCTGGCTATCGGAAACTAGTCTTTTGCGAACACCAGAGATGGTAGCACCAGTGTCACGCAATACAGAACTTAGAGTGCCATTAACAGAACCAGATTCTAAGTTCAACTTCCCTGTGAACTATCCTGCAGCTAAACAAGCGAATGAGGAGCAAATAATCGAACAAGCAGCAGTAGAATGTTTGTCAGCTGACTTGTCGACGACAGTTGAACTGTTGGTCACAAAGGGACACTTATCCGGATGACTCAGAGTACAAATTTTACATGGGTTTTTACCTGACTTCCAAGAACATTTGGAAGCCACATGCCCTGTCTTTTTACATGAAAACAGACAACACTGGGAGACTGGGAAAAATGTATTTCCTGATGAACCTCTAGTGACTGAATACTGACGAGCACCACGACCACGGTAACGGTTACCACTACTTTGACTAGCTGGGGTGCTGGGATTCTGAACAACAGGACGAGAGGCAAAATATCTGCGACCTCTGTCTGACTGACCACGGAATGGAGGTCTATCTGACTGTCCAGAAGTACTATGAGAAACAGAGGCAAAATATTTTACACATCAGCCTTTCTGGAAAGTATGACTCAGCAGACTTGATCATAGCATCAAATGTTTTTTCATCTTTTTCACACAGAAAAGTAACCAAATCCTCAGAAACACATTCTAAAAACTGCTCTCTCAGAATAAGATCAACAAGACCCTGAAAAGATTTCTCAATCTTGGACAACGAAATCCAACGATCAAGAAGGCGTCTAAGTTCCACTGAAAAAGTTTCAAAGGGTTCATCTGCACTAAGCTTTGACTCACGAAAACGCTTACGAAAATCGTCTGGAGTACACTGAAATTCTTCAACAAACTTTCTTTCAACAGCTCATAAGAAACCACATTATTTTCTGCCAGACTGTGATAAAGCGTGAGAGCTGAACCTTCAAGCAATGCAGAGAGATAAGTGACCCAAAGACTTTCTGACCAGCCTAGAGAGTGAGATGGGTTTCGAACCTGAACAGATAGCTGTCAATGCCATATGTTTTTTTTTTTATGGGGAGGCAATTTGGGAAAGGTAGGACGAGGTAGACCTGGGTACGCTAGTACTTTGACTGTCCTCACCAGAAACTACTCCTCGACGAGAAAATTTCTAACTGTAATCTTTTGGTCTCTTCTATTTGTTCTAATCTCTTTTAGTTTCCTCTTGTACTCTTTTAGTTTCTTCTATCTCTTTTGCTCTTTTGGTTTCCTCTTCTGCCTGCATTCACTTTACGTTCATTCGTTCTTCTCTTTCTAAATCTTGCGTAATACATCTTTCAACATAGTCTAATAAAGCCTGCTCTTCAAGACCAAATGCCTTACCACGTTGTAAGTATTTAGTGAAAATTTTATCCTCGTCCACAGAAGACATATCGAAACACTAAGTCAGTGGACCAAATACAATCAAAAGAAAGTTAAGACACTATCTCCACTGAAATATATTTCAAAGGGGTTATCATTTTTTTTCACACAAACATTTATATCTATCACACTTAAAACAACTACGACTAATTTTGAAAAAGGAACGAAACGACAGTAATAACAGAAGTTTACGGATTTGGGAAACGCACTTAGCAATTAATGATAGGTAATGAGCAAATGCATCAATTAATGACGGCAATAATGAATAAACATATGCAGAAATCAATCAACAATGAATAAATATATGCATATAAATCAATCAGTGATCAATACATATATGCATATATCAATCCACACAATCTTGTTTTCCTTTTATTATTTTAGGGGAAAAGGGGGTTATCTTTTTTTTAATGGCCCAGGCAGCCAACCATACACACACACACTACAAGAGAAAGAATCCTAAGAGCGCTATAGGAGCAACACAAATTCCCAAGTGAAAAGGTAGAAATAGAAACAATCAGAAGGGTAACAAAAGAGAATCAAACTAAAGCCCACAGAAGATAAAGAAACTAGGCCCTTGTATCTCCAGAAACTATACAAAGGAGATACCCTCTTACTCTTAAGACGTGAAACCAGGTTAACAGAAACAGTTATTCAACAATGCAAAACGATCAATGCTCTCAAAAGGAAAGTCTGTAGACGTGTCCTACTTTAATAACTGGGGACACTACAAGGGGTCACAAAAGAAATCCTAACCCTAGCACATTTTGAAGGTAAATGCGAAAAGTTCTACAGGGTCACCAGATGTTACTTCTTCTTCTTCTTCTTCTTCTTCTTCTTCTTCTTCTTCTTCGTTCGCCTCACAGCGTCAGCCCAGCCTCGTTGATGAATGTAGCCATTTTCTCTCAGGTCTTCTGTCGGCAGCCGTGGAGCTTCGTGTGCAGCGGAGTCGGCGTTGGCTACACGGTTTCTCTCAGTCCCTTGAGAAGGGGACAGGTCTGTAGGACGTGTTCTGGTGTTTGGTCTTCAAGACCACAGGAGCAGGAGGGGGAAGGCGCCAGCTTCAGCTTCCTATGCAGGGTGGCCATTGAGTCGGCAGTGGCCAGTTCTGAGTCTCATAATGACCACTGCTCCTGTCTCTCCAGAAGATGGAAGGCATCCCTTGTGGGGGTGTGTCGCATCAGAGCCTTCACAAGGGTCTTCTTCTCTGCGAAGCTGACGCTGTTGTCTGGTTGTCTTCCTCTGGCTCCGGTTTTGGCAAGCTGATCGGCTGCCTCGTTCCCTGGGACTCCGCAGTGGGCAGGTACTCATTGCAGGACTACTCGTCTACTTTTGGCGAGTTCCTGGAGTTTCTCCATTAGACGAGGAAGTTTGTCTCCTGCAAGGGCCTCCAGGACGGACAGCGCGTCAGAGAGGAAGACAACTTGGGTGCAGTCGCTCTGTGAATCATGAATCATGGAGGCTGCCTGCATGAGGGCCTGAACTTCTGCAGCATAATTGGAGCAGTGTTTTCCCAGTTGGTATCCCTGCTGTGGTGGTGTGTCCCCTCAGGTGACTTGATGAATACGCCTGCTCCTCCATCAGACACTGCGTTGGTTGCTGAGCCGTCGGTGTACGCATGTATCCCAGGATTCTTCAGGGTACTTCTCAGCAATCATGGCAAGTGTGTGAGAGTGCGTTTGACGATGTCATCCTGAGAGTCTCCTGAGGCAACCTGTGGAACTGTTGTGGAGATGTGAAGATTTGTGAAGTCTTCATTCCAGGGCTGTGGCAGATCAGAGGGGTCCAATGGGTTGGCAGGTGGCAAGCCATCTTGATGCTCCCTGGCAAGACTCTTGCTTTCATGGATGAAGCTACTGCGTTTGAGACGATTCTTGGTCAGGATCTGCATCCTCTTGTTCATCGGATGTTGAGGCAGGCACTTGAATTTCTCTGCCTGAACCATGGTCTTTGTGTCTCTCCTCTGGTGGAGGGGCTGTATGGCAGCAACCTCCTCCATGGCTTTGATTGGTGTAGAACCAGATGTTACGGATGAAATGGGTGGTGTCTGCAGATGTCTGAATGTCTGACTCACACACAGAAATTATGGATGTATGCACGACTTTTCCAATTTACCCACTCACCCGCACATTGACAGCCAGGCAACAGAACAACACTTTTTTGTTTTGTGCTGCCCAAGCCATCAGACAAACATATATATAATAAATGCAATAACATCAATAGTCGGCGCGTGAACTACAAGGCGTGCACACACACATACACACACACACACACACACACACACACACACACACATATATATATATATATATATATATATATATATATATATATATATATATATATATATATATATAAAGCTTGCTCTTATTATGTCTTAGATTGTAGAAATAGGGGGGTGATAAGCCTTCATATCCGCAGTGGTAGATGATTCTGCCTAACTGACAGTATGTGCTTGAGTGGGTGAATGGGGATAATAAATGCTTGCTTCTCAAATGAACCTTCTGCAAGCTTATAGTCTCCAAAACAGGAGACAATCTCCAATGGGGAGGAAGCTCACTAATATATATCTCCTGGTCAGATACCGGTATTTCGAAACCTGATTGTTTCTCCTCAGTGACCGCTGAAAGTGGTAATTTGACTCTTCTGCCTTTTCGGTTTTAAGAAGAATGCTATACCAGAAAAAGGCTGGTGTGCAATACCGTAGTATGTTGTTGAGTTTTCAAAAAACCAACCAAAGGTGCCACCTAAGAAGCAAAAGAAAATCATGAAAGAGCAAAACACGCTGTATTTTCTTGTGAAAAGTAGAAAATATAAAAAGATAACCTCTTAAGACACAAGTGCTGAGGGCCAGTTCTTGGAATGAAATCCGCAAGGGTATAAATTACAGTAAACTAATAAATTCCAAGGATAAGTAGTACGAGCACCATTCCAGCAACTTACAGAGCAGCTAGGTGTTGCAATGACTGCAAGAAATATTGAATTATTGGAATTTATTAGTTTACAGTAAATTTAGTCCCTTGTGGATTTCATTCCAAGAACTGGCCCTCAGCACTTGTGTCTTAAGAGGTTATCTTTTTATATATTTTCTAATTTTCACAAGAAAATACAGCGTGTTTTGCTCTTTCATGATTTTCTTTTGCTTCTTAGGTGGCACCTTTGGTTGGTTTTTTTGAAAACTTAACAAACATACTACGGTATTGCACACCAGCCTTTTTCTGGTATAGCATTCTTCTTAAAACCGAAAAGGCAGAGGAGTCANAAAATACAGCGTGTTTTGCTCTTTCATGATTTTCTTTTGCTTCTTAGGTGGCACCTTTGGTTGGTTTTTTGAAAACTTAACAAACATACTACGGTATTGCACACCAGCCTTTTTCTGGTATAGCATTCTTCTTAAAACCGAAAAGGCAGAGGAGTCAAATTACCACTTTCTGCGGTCACTGAGGAGAAACAATCAGGTTTCGAAATACCTGTATCTGACCAGGAGTTATATGTTAGTGAGCTTCCTCCCCATTGGAGATTGTCTCCTGTTTTGGAGACTATAAGCTTGCAGAAGGTTCATTTTGAGAAGCATTTATTATTCCCCATTCACCCACTCAAGCACATACTGTCAGTTAGGCAGAATCATCTACCACTGCGGATATGAAGGCTTATCACCCCCCTATTTCTACAATCTAAGACATAAGAGCAAGCTTTGTTTATAATTCAATATTCTTGCAGTCATTGCAACACCTAGCTGCTCTGTAAGTTGCTGGAATGGTGCTCGGTACTTATCCTTGGAATTTATTAGTTTACTGTATATATATATATATATATATATATATATATATATATATATATATATATATATATATATATACTTCAAGTACACCAAACAGGGCGCATGACACAAAATATATTTATATATTGTTCACTATCTACTATCACTGCTGGTTCCAACGACGATGAAGGCAGCGACGACGACGACAAAACGATGAAGAGGACGAAGACGATGAAGACGACGACGTCTACAGCGTCAAGTCTGTCAGAGAACTTGCATAACTTCAGAGCTGTGGCTAAAAAAAAAAAAAAATCACTAACACACTCACGACGTCTCGGCCGGTGACAAAGCAACAGTCTCGCACAGGAGGTGTGGCTCACACACAAAAGACGCGCAGAACTCAGCGATGGCCTAGCCAACAGGTCGCTGGTTCAAACTCGGGGGTGGCGTTCTGGCTTGGCAGCAGCGGCGTCTCCAGCCCAACTGGCTCAGCGGGTAGTCGGTCCTGGCACAGTGGCAGGTAGGGTAGATTGTTGGCACTCAGGCTGGCCTCTCCACACTGACACTCGGCAGAGAACAAGGGGGTAGACACAGCTACCGACCCCTGACCATCAGACGTGGCAGCCAGTCCTCCTCAGTCCAGGGAACACGTCTACCTGGGGGAAACTGATTAACTACCTTGATTATCATGGCTACTATTCATTACAATCATGACTACATTCATATTCATTAGCCACATCATGTTCCACTAGAACTTGGGACAAAACATGAGCATATATTTTCTTCAAAACTACAACATTCCCTTTTCCGGAATCATAACACTACAACATTCCCTTTTCCGGAATCACAGCACTACACAGGAAAGGACTTCAATATAAACCTTTCAGAATCTAGTTTCCCAATTGGGGAAAGGATTCCCACTTAGACCCCTCAATAAACCATGAATACAATTCGTTACACAATTAATGACTACTTTTCATCAAAACTATGAATGTCTTTCATCACGTCACAAATATTCATTTCCTTGACAAGAATGTTCATTTCATTTCATAAAGTCACCAGATTTTAAAAGGATTTTTTCCCCAAAAGATTCAACCACTTCAGTATATGAAAAGGAAAGATTTCCGCAACACTTTTTGTTTACCAACACACAACTATTCAATATTCACATCAAGAGTGAATTAAATACTCATCCACATCAAAAATCAAAACTAACATTTTTCAAGTCTCTGTCACTCACTCTGGGAGCTTATTATCCATAGCATCAAAACTCTCCCTCTTCTCACAAACCACATCAAGCCTTTTTCATCATGAACTTCATAACTAATTAAGTCACAGAATAAACAAAATCGTTTTGTTTTCCCCCTGAAAAACACTTCCTTTTAACACTCACTTCATCTATTCATGTTTTTGACAGCGTTTTGTTACCCTATCAAGTCATAGGATAAACAGAACACAACAAAAATACAAATCCTACACAAGTGTGCTGAGGAAGTTTCAGTTGGTCCTAAACTGGAATACGGTTTCGGTTTGCTAATAAATAAATGTCGAATGGTAAATACCTGACTGCCACAAAAAACAGCTCGAGTCCCTCTTCGGCCTTCTGGACAGATGCGTTGCCGGAATCACTGCAGAGACTGCCTAACCGGTTCAACTCACCCGGTTTTAACAGTGCGCAGGTGAGTAGCTGTCAGATAAACTTTTCAACCAGCTTCCGGACGACTACCTTCCGATTAGCACGGTTGCATGAAAATTTGTGACTGGACGGGAAACAGTCCATCACAATCATGGATCTTTTTAATTTTAACCCTTTGCCTGCCACGCCCTTTCAAAGCTCTGAGACAACAGTTTGCCAAGCCTTTTTTAGTTGCGAAGAGTAATAATTCAAAAAAAATTCTGGCTCAAAAACTACTGAACAAAAGTGTATGAAACCTATATTTTTCTGAAAGGAAATTGAACACTCTATCTTTTGATAACAATTTCAATCACATTCAAGAACACTGCAAAAAGTTTATGTCCAATGAAAAATAGGTTTATGTGTTTTTCACTCAATTTTGTAAACATACTATCATATTAGTGTGAAACAAAACAGTGAATTATTGTTAGAAAGCAAATGAATTATAAGGAAAAATGTATTTCCATACCTTATGTGAAAAATATAAATCCAAAGTTTTCAAATTGACCAGATACATGTCTACAGCTACATCTGGGTTGTTTGGAGGTTCAGAAAGAAATGTATGTGTCACTGTTGCTTTTCTTCTTCTGTTATCCACCAGTATTATGACCACTCAACACAAACACAATGATGATAAAATCACACACATATGTACATAATCATATATACAGGACAGGAGACAGTGACTAATAGTTTTTCTTTGTGTGGTACTCCTGGAAAGAAGGCTGCACACACAGAGATGGTGTTGAAGACACTGTCCACACACATAGTTTGTTTCCTTGGGATGCCCCTCTTGCTGCACACCTTGCACCTCCTGCCTGATGAACACCCCCCCCCCCCCCCCCCCCCCCCCCCCCCACCCTCCAGTCTTTTCTAAGGTAGTGGGGAAGTGCCTCTCTTCAGTCATGCAATTTCTTCAGAATGGGGTAGAGCTGCTTGTGATGCTGATTGTAACCATACAGGAGGTCGCTGATGACTTGCAGCTGGAACGTCAGGAAATCCAACTTGCTGTGTGTGTGTTTCTTGTGTGGCTGGGGTGTTGTTAGTGGCACAAGGGCTGGGGGCACAACACCACCTCTCCCTCTCCCCCTCTGTGCAGCAGTTCCCCGTCCTCTGCCTCTCGTCCCCCGTCCTCTGCCAACACCTGTTGACATAAAATAAAAGTCATGTTCACACACTCACTCACACACACACACACACACACACACACATACTCTCTTTCTCTCTCTCTCTCTCTCTCTCTCTCTCTCTCTCTCTCTCTCTCTCTCTCTCTCTCTCATGCACACACACACACACACACACACACACACACACACACACACACACACACACACACACACACACACACAAATAGCACATGCACCATTACTACTTCTCACTCAGTCTTGTTTCAAGTATCTACTCAAAAACCATTTGATAGCACACACACACACACACACACACACACACACACACACACAGTGAAATCAAAAACACTCAAAGTGCCACGCCCACACCACGCCCACCATGTGAAGTCTTCTGTTTTTTGGTAAATGCCATGTGATCAAAACCCATTCATCAGCACACTCGCACAAGACAATGACTATGAGTCGTACCTGTTCCCCTTCCAACGCTTGGCCACCTTTGTTGACGCGTGCTGGCTTGGCCACGAGCAGGCTGACCCGTTATGTGTGTGCCAGCTGTAGCAGACGACGCTTCTGTTCACTCACAGTACTACCCTCCTTTTCTGAGCTGCGATCACTTGACGGGCCTTTGCCCACTTCAAAATCTGGGTCAGTGACACAGTCATACTCTGCCTCTCTCAGCTCTGCTCTGTTCTCACGAGCTATTCTGGCAATGTTGACGTAAACATCACCCCCCCCCCCCTCCTCTGAACAGCTGATTCGTCACCTTCGTCCTCATCCAGGGAGTCTTCTGATACACTGATGTCATCATAGGCAACAAAGTCTTCGTCCTCAATCAGTTGAAGAACTTCCTCAACATCAGTGGTAACAAACTCGCTGTAGTTATTTTGGTGCAGACTTTCTTTTGACGCCACTTGGTCCCACTCGTGGTTCTTCTTCAGCCATGTTGAACTCATGTGAAAATCGGCAGGGGGTGGTATCGGTAACAGCCCAAACTGACCACTTGTCTGCCTCATTGGATTCTTTCACTCACGAATATTCATCGCAGACATATCGGACTTTCTTATTGGTGTGAATTGGGAAACCCCAAACTAAAGATAAAGATAGGAAAATTCATACGATGACGATCACGGATTTTTCCGTGCTGATGGCAGATTTTTGCACACGGAACTGTCACTGAAATATCCATGACGGGGCGACCAAGGGGAGCGTAATGCTCGCTATCAGTAAAGTACCAGAATCTTGTTCAAATGCCCCCACTAGTAAAAGCGTTGTTTGCCATCATGACCATGATTTTGGCACTCTATCATTTTTTATTGGGGGATTTAGATATGCTTGTAGAGGGAGTTACAAGTCTGGCTTGAAAGCCATATGTTTCATCTACTGCAATGGTTAGAGTACTGAAGTCCAATGATTTGGGGTTATAAAACGCTCCTACATTGTAAGTGGCACTTTCGTTATATTTAAAAGGTTCAATTTTTAAACAGTTTTAAAAAGGGTGCACGTTTTTATAACCAAACAAAACGAGCATGTGTTCTTAAAATATCCACTTGATAATAGTTCTGGTCAGTATAGGGTTGCTCTTAGAGAACTTGGTTTTAAAAGTAAATGGATTAAAATATCTGAAAAAGCTCCAAATAACTGAATGGATATCAAGGACAAACAAGGTAATCAATTAAGACATATAAAAATACCCGATGGTTACTGCAACTTTTGTTCTTTAAACAAAGTATTTAGCAAATTTGTCATATTGATAAGAACTAGCGAGACAAACCTCAGAATTACTATCTTTGTTCCAGAACTTGAAAGGCAGTACGTTTTTCCTAGAGGGCCTTGCTCGAATTTCGGGTTTTTATGATAGTGGCGAAACGTATCATATTAAAACACATATGTACTTAAAAAGCGGTCTTTATGAGTAAATAGGTAGTAGGCCATCTGATTTTCTAATTAACCCAATGTGGTTCGTTCATTTAAATGAATTAAAATCAGATGCTAATTTGTTTAATGGCAAGCCATCTACAATTCTAAGAGCTGTACCATCAACTAGGGCAGGTTATTGCGATTATCAGTTAAATACATTTGAAAGCAAACAATTTAAAGAATTAGCTTGTGGGTGGATACATTCATTGTGTGCAACAATAACTAACCAGGATAGAAAACCAGTTGTTTGTTATGATTTATAATAGTGCTTGTAATGAATAAGTAATTATCCAATTACACTGTTTTAATAGATGTTTGAAGTTAATTTTGCAAAATCTATAATAAAGAATAATAAACACATTTGGAAACTTAAAGATAAAAAAATAGACTACAATATATCATGGAAAATTATAAACAGAGCAACACCATACAATAATATCTCTAAAAAATGCAACCTATGCTCTACAGAAAAGTGGTTGATATTATGCAAACCTCATCTAGCAACTCTGAATCAAAAGTAGAGATCATAACCAATTGCAGCACACAATGGAAATCCTTGTCAACACACCATCCCTTAACACCCTCCCTGAACGCACCCCCCCAAAAATCAAAATTGTAAAAAAAAAAAAAAACTACAGGCCACGTGAAACACATGCAGAACTCACGCTTGCACACACACTATATAACACAGCTAGCGTGCCCAAACTGCATACCCTGACGAGAGCAATAGCTCGAAACAATTTTTTGGTTTTACTCCATTTTTAATCAACAGGTTTTACTTCAAACATTCATGTATGTATATATATATATATATATATATATATATATATATATATATATATATATCAAAAATACTGCTAAAACGCCTAATAAAATCTTAAGGTGCTCAACCCCTTGGGGAGCAACATCTGTTAAAAATAGGGTGATAAAAGGAAGTTTTTAAAAACCAACAGATCTGTTTCGAGTCAGCGCTCTCGTCAGGATGGGTTTTGGGGGCGCCTACTGCCGGTGTTATATGGCCTGATGTCAGTGTTTGCACATGCGGATTGGCTGCACGTATTGTTCGTTTTTGGGGGTTGTTTACAGTTCAGGGTGCGTTTGCTGACAACGATTTCCATTTGTGCCTGCAGTTGTTTACTATTTCTACTTTAGTATTTAGGGTTGCTAAGTATGGTTTGCATAGTATTAACCATTTTTCTGTTGAACATAGGTTGCATCTTTTTGAAATGTTGTTGTATGGTGATGCCCTTTTTATGATTTCCCAGGATATGTTATAGTTTTTTTTTTTGTCTTTAAGTCTCCAAATATATTTGCTCAGTTCTGTTTGGTTTTTTGTATTTTTCTTTGTTGAATGACTGTTTATGGTTTGCGTATCTGGTTTTGAAGTGATTTTCAGTGATCCCTATGTATGTTTCTTTTTCATTTTCTGATGTCACAGTGGCTTGGTATACAATGTTGTTATAGAGGCATTTGTTGCTTAAGGACACTGTTCTTTTTTTAGCACAATTGCAGATTTCCTTTCTTCACCCTTCTTTGCTGTGTTGCTTTTGATTTTGTTGGATGAATCAATTATATTTTTAAGGTTAGGCATGCATGAATATGATAGTTTGATGGTGTTCTTGTTGAATATTTTGGACAATTTGTGTTCTTTTGGGAAGGATACTGTCAAAATTTTGAAAAATTCTTTTCCTACGTTTGTTTTTACTCGTCCATCATATGGAGGGTTGTACCATGTGATTTTCCTTTTCCTGCTTTTTTTGTTTTTGTTCATGTTGTTATTTGGGTTGTATTGTAGTTTGTAGCTGTAACCACCTTTTTTGCAATGCCTCTTGGTAAAAACATAATTGATTCATCCAACAAAATGAAAAGCAACACAGCAAAAGAGGGTGAAGAAAGGAAATCCTGCAATTGTGCTAAAAAAGAACAGTGTCCCTTAAGCAACAAATGCCTCTATAACAACATTGTATACCAAGCCACTGTGACATCAGAAAATGAAAAAGAAACATACATAGGGATCACTGAAAATCACTTCAAAACCAGATACGCAAACCATAAACAGTCATTCAACAAAGAAAAATACAAAAACCAAACAGAACTGAGCAAATATATTTGGAGACTCAAAGACAAAAAAATAAACTATAACATATCCTGGAAAATCATAAAAAAGGCATCACCATATACAACAACATTTCAAAAAGATGCAACCTATGTTCAACAGAAAAATGGTTAATACTATGCAAACCATACTTAGCAACCCTAAACACTAAAGTAGAAATAGTAAACAACTGCAGGCACAAATGGAAATCGTTGTCAGCAAATGCACCCTGAACTGTAAACAACCCCCAAAAAACCGAACAATACGTGCAGCCAACCCGCACGTGCAAACAGTGACATCAGGCCATATAACACCGGCAGTAGGCGCCCCAAAACCATCCTGACGAGAGCGCTGGCTCGAAACAGATCTGTTGGGTTTTAAAACTTCCTTTTATCATCCTTTTTTAACAGATGTTGCTCCCCAAGGGGTTGAGCACTTTCAGATTTTTATTAGGCGTTTTAGAAATATTTTTTTAGGCGTTTTAGAAATGTTTTTTATATATATATATATATATATATATATATATATATATATATATATATATATATATAAATAATTGTGTTGCTAACGAACAATAATTTTTAAAAAGTGCTCAACCGGGTTGGGAGCGGCATCTATTAAAACTTTGATTAAAATGTGTAAGTGGTAAAACCTACAGCGCTGTTTCTTGCTGGTGCAGTCGTCAGGGTATAGGGGGTCGGTGTTTATCGTGTGTTTTTTTTATACGTGTTCGCTGTCTGCCATCACGTGCGGTCAGTGTTTTTCATGTGTTTTTTTTGATTTCTGCGAACACGTATTAAAAAAAAAACACCGATAACACCGACCCCCCATACCCTGACGACTGCACCAGCAAGAAACAGCGCTGTAGGTTTTACCACTTACACATTTTAATCAAAGTTTTTATATATATATATATATATATATATATATATATATATATATATGTTTGAAGTAAAACCTGTTGATTGCTGAGCACCGCTCAAGGACGTAGAGTGCTGGATATAGTCGTTAGTTAAAATCACAAGAGTAATAAAATCAGCACATCGATTCCCACTCCACAACTCTCATTTCCTTCAAGCTTTCGCCTTTATTTTAAGGCTTCTTCAGGGAAGGCTGCAAACAAACACATACCATAACTGGACTAACATTTCCATTAAGATTATTAACATTGCATTTAAGATAAGAGGTACGGTGGGTATGAGAGGAGATGTGGAGGGGGGGGGGGGAGGAGGGCAGGGGGGGGGGGGGGGGGGGGGGGGGGAGAGAAGAAAAATCCGGGAGATGGTGGGATATGGATAAACTATGAACTCTTGGAAGACAGGGGATCACAGGGAAAATGGTACCGAAATCCTGTCAGGAAACTGAGGGGGGAGGAATAGAGAGATGAAGTGCAAGAGAGAGAGAGGAGATGGGTTTGAAAGGGGGGGGGGGGGGGGTATAAAAGAAGTGTGAGAGAGAAGAAGATGGAAAGGGGGAGAAAAAAGAAAGTGAACAACCTAGAGCAAGGAGGGGGCAGAGGGGGGAGATGAATCGGGAATGGGGGAGCAGTGGGACAGATGGAGAGATACTGGGAGAGGGTAGAAAAACATAGAAGGCGAGAGGGAAAAAAAAAAAAGGGGGGGGGGGGGGAGAGAATGAGCGGTGGGGAAGAATGTGAGGGGGGGGGGGGGAATCAAGAAAGAGAGGCCGGGAGTGAAAGGACTCGAGAACGAGAGACAGAGATAAAGACAAAAGGACCGAAGAAATAAAAACTGGGAGAAAGAGGGGTGGGGGGGAAGAGGTGGTGCAACAACGAGAAAAAGAAAAGAGAGAGAGAGAGAGAGAGAGAGAGAGAGAGAGAGAGAGAGAGAGAGAGAGAGGGGGGGGGGGGGAGGTTTGGACATCTCAAGAAAAATAGAATTGAGGTGTGAAGGTCATCCGAGATAATGAGAAAAAGAGTGAGAAAGAGAGAGAGAGAAAGAGAAAGAGAAAGAGAGAGAAGAGAGAGAGAGAGAGAGAGAGAGAGAGAGAGAGAGAGAGAGAGAGAGAGAGAGAGAGTAAAGGGGGGGGGGGAAGAGACTATTGTGCTTTACAACAGAATAAGTTGCGGAGGAAGAATCAGACAAAAAGGTAACAAGGAAATGAAAAATAAGAATCAATCCATCCCTAACCTAATAAAGTAATCGAACATACCATAAATGGCAATATTAAACTATGGTTGAGCAATAGAATCATGATATGACACTAAGGGAGCTTGGAGCAAAGAAAATAGACGTAACTGGACGGAAGGCGGCGGGGGGAGGGGGGTGTGTTTGGGGGCGTGTGTGTGTGTGTGTGTGTGGGGGGGGGGGGGGGGGATGGGGAGATAAGGGGGCTTTAGGTTTATTAAAAAAAAGGGGGGGGGGGAGAGGGGGGGGATTTAGAGAGAGACAGCATGAAGTGTAAACAAATTAAGATGGGTGGGGGGATGGGGGGATAAAGGGATAAAAGATGATAGATTATAGGTGAATAAGATAGAAGTGTTAAGACAAGATAACAACGACAGGTTTTAAATATACCTCTCAATTCAATAATTGGATAATCATACGAAGCTAAAAACAATGGGTATAAAATATTCAGTATAAGATATTAGATGAAAACAACGCTACTTACAGTATAATAAGATGTAGATATAAATGGGGTCATCCACCCTTCCACATTCTACCATTCACTACTGGCATACATGTCACCGTGAGCTGTGAATCAGAGAAAGAACAACTTGGGGCATACATTGGGGTGAATTATAGTTCACAAGGGAGAGCATTCAAACAACGACCACATACAGAGAGCAGAACATATTTGACTATTATTTCCCCTATATTATAGGCTCCTACCAATTCGGTAACACCTATATACACCCTACATACACCCAGGACATCAGCATAGGACAAACTTATATGGATTCAAAATTTAGGAATGAAAATGTATTCTATGTTTGAGAACAGACCCTATATATTTTCGTTCATTTCCCCCCATTTGGAGGATCCCTAAGTTTGCCTGCCAGTATAGCTCCCGTTCTAAAAGATGATCTGTCTTGAAAACTTGTTTAATAGGAACAATAGTAAGGAATTTAACCTCTATATCTACAGGATGGTTGAGAGTGTTAACGTGAGCTGCAACTTTACATTTCGAATTTTTTCTCATTTTAACATCACTTTTGTGGTTAGCCCATCTACGTTTAAGATCCACTGTAGACCCAACATATAAAAATTCCTTGTGATAGCTGCAGCTAATAATCCAGTAAATCACATTAGGAGTGTCACAAAGTTATATGGGAACTAATATTCCATTTCCTTTTGTCCCAGAAGGGAAACAAAAGTAACTATGTCTTTTGAGTGAGCACAGGTGTCACATTTTTTGTGCATCTGTGAAACCCTTTTGGTTTTTCAGGGCCATACGTAACATTTCCCTTTGAAATGGTGGGTTTATAGATTTCACCTAAATTTACCCTTCTCCTGTCTGCTCCTATCAAAATATTCTGGGGAAAATTTTAAAATGTTCTGGATTTTTGTATAAGATCTGAAGGTTCCTCTTAATAATAAGGGACTTGTTGGGGACACGTGGCTCGTATGTGGACACCCAAGCAATTTTCTTATTTTGTTTTTGAAAGTTTTTCTTCTTTTTAACAAGAGCTTGTTCACGTCTGGTTGGAAATGGGACAATGCGTACGATGGTTTAAAGTTTGGATCATCAGTTCCACGTGAACAAGCTCTTTATCCCCCCATCCCCCACCCCATCTTAATTTATTTACGCTTCATGCTGTCTCTCTCTAAAATTCCCCCCCCCCCCTCTTTCTCCCCTCCTCCCTTTTTTTTTTTATAATAAACCTAAAGCCCCCTTATCTCCCATCCCCATCCCCCCCCCCCCCCCCCCCCCCCCCCCCCCCCCACACACACACACACACGCTACCCCCAAACCCCCCCCTCCCCCCGCCGCCTTCCCGTCCAGTTACGTCTATTTTCTTTGCTCCAAGCTCCCTTAGTGTCATATCATGATTCTATTGCTCAACCATAGTTTAATATTGCCATTTATGGTATGTTCGATTACTTAATTAGGTTAGGGATGGATTGATTCTTTATTTTTCATTTCCTTGTTACCTTTTTGACTGATTCTTCCTCCGCAACTTATTCTGTTGTAAAACACAATAGTCCCCCCCCCCCCCCCCCCCCCCTGTACATGAAAGAATTAGAGACTGCCTAGTGGGGTACACATTCTTTTTGCCCAAATTTTAAACAGAATTTTTGCTTC
>JADBJO010009948.1:21407-39849 GCA_016801955.1 Conus betulinus
GTATTTTTCAGGTGAGTTTTTCTTTTGTCCTAAGCAAACATTTATTGTTGTTTTTTTTTTTTCAAAGTTAAGTTTTAATCCCGAAATTCGTTCAAACTCGTTTAATATTTTGAAGACTTTTTCATACGACTTCCTGTCTCCATGTAGAATAAACCTCGTGTCGTCAGCAAACTGATTTAATTTAAACTCAGTGTTTGAAATAACATACCTTTTATTTCTTGATCTTCTCTTATTTTGCATGCTAGAATGTCAGCACACAAAATAATTAGATAGGGGGAGACTGGGTCGCCTTGACAGCATCCTTTTTTAACATCAAAGCTTTGCGAAACTTTTCCATTAACTGTTACATAAGATTTTATATTACAATAGAAGATAGAAATCCAGTTACAGAGATCTTTACCAAAAACCAAATGCTTTAAGAGTTTTTTCTATGAACTTCCAGCTCACTGAATCAAACGCTTTTTCAAAATCAACTGATACAAGCAGTCCAGGCAAATTTCTTCTTTTCTAAATAGTGCATCATGTCGTAGATTATTCTCCAATGTATCTGTCTTTTATAAACCCAGTCTGATCTTCGTTTATTAACTTTGGAAGCACTGTCTTTATTCTATTTGCTTTACAAGTTGACCCAATCTTTTATGTTACATTCAAAAGTCATGACAGAGAAAAAGATTTTCCTTCGACGTTCAGTAGTGATATTGGCCTGAACTGGCTGATGTCACTTGAGTTTTGCTCTTTCGGGATGTACACACCATCTGCCGTCATCCACTGGCCGCTGATCTTCTGGTTTCTCCAAGCTGATCGCAGCAGCCTGTGGAGCCACTCCAGCACTTTAGGACGTTTCTTGTACAGCTGGTAAGGTATTCCGTTTGGCCTTGGTAATGATTTGGCTCTGGCTTTGTCGACCACCTTCTTGATTTCCGCCAACGTTGGAGGCTTGTCATTGAACTGTGCCTCAGGGTTGGTTGGCCACACCAGATCTTGAATGTCGAGTGGTGCTTTGCTCTGTGGGTCAGAGTATGTTTTCCTCAGATGCTGCTCAAGAACTCCTTTGTCCACACTTAGGGTCCCAGATTTTGGCTGCTCAAACAGAGTTCTAGCAAACTGGAAGGGGTCTCTGAAGAAGCGCTCTTGTGTCGCAGATTCCGCTTTGCTGAGGGCGCTGTGTTTTGCTTTCAGGTCTTCCCAGAGTTTTTCCAAGCCTTGTTTTTTTTCAGCTGGTAGTGCGGTCTTCATTTGCTCCTTGAGGTTTTTCTTTTGGACCCTGATCTTGTCCATCTCTTCTTGGCGTCTGGATTTCTTTGGAGGTGTTTTCTCTTTGGGTAGTTTTACTCCATAGGCGTCTCTACATGTGGCATACACAATGTCCCCATATGTGGCTAGTTTGTGTTCCAGGGTGCTTTTCCCTATCAGTGTATCAAGCCTTTGGACGATTTTTGCATCCAGCTTCTCCCAATCGTCAGTCTCGTTTGCTCGTGTCTGGCATCGAGGACCTGTGCAAATTCCTCATCCAAACCAACAGCGTGGATGTCCCTTGGCACTGTGGTTTAAATCCTGGCCTTGGCCTTCCTACGTCTTATCTATCTGCTGATGCAGTGCGCTGCTGCTCATTCAAATGAATCTTCACACATCCCATCTTTGTTCTGTGGATCTTCATGCCACGGGTGGTAGTGAAACGCTTTCCACAGACACATGGATATTCCATTTGGTCCACGTTCATAGTCCGTTCGGGATTTGCAGTCGTGATTGATTGAGCACCGATGGATTCATCATTCTCTCCCCC
Organism: Conus betulinus; assembly: GCA_016801955.1. NCBI lineage: Eukaryota > Metazoa > Mollusca > Gastropoda > Neogastropoda > Conidae > Conus > Conus betulinus. The sequence continues at coordinate 23,191 of JADBJO010009948.1, forward strand.
TTTCAGTGAATCCTGCGAGCACCTTTTTCTTTTTTTTTTTTGTTTTAGTAGCCACATGTTGAAAGCAAAGTGGGGAGCCAGCCCACAGAACCCTTGGTTCTGGTCTTTCCAAGTGTCCTACGGTCTTTCCCGGACGTCCTCCGGCTTGTTCCCGGAAGTCAATGGTTTACCCATGCATCAGTAGAAAGAAACTCATGGAGAACGTGGCAGCAGAGAGTCCTCAGAAGAGAAGCCCCCTTCAAGCAAGTGTTTCGGCCCTTATCTCCTGATGCTCTAGGGGGGTTGGGCCACACCCAGTCAGTTCATGACTCCGGATGTCCCTCTGCTGCCCCTTTTTTTTCCCCATATTGGGACGAGCCATGGCTGGGATTCGAACCCATGACCCTCTGAACATGCTCATTTTCCACTTAATGACTCGCGCACTAACCACTGAGCCACTGGGACACCTGATATTTGTAGGAAAGTTAAGCCTTATGAAGTTCACTTTTGTTCCTCCTAGACCAGATCCAGCTTGCACACCTCTCTGCTGCTTCTGCCATTGCTTTCAAGGCTCTGTTTTTTTTTTTTTTCCCTCCCTGCAACTGAGGGCTGTTTCATGAGGCTGTATGCAGACGTTCCTACAAACCCTCTAGCTCCAATTTCTGCAGTGAGGACTTTGACCTGATAGCCTTCTCCCCTCAGGCTGTTTGTCAGATCAGCATACTTTTTAGTCTTGTAGATTTGAGCTGCCTCCATTCTGTTCTCATATGGCACCGTGAGCTCGATCATGATCAGCTGCTTGGTTGACTGAGAATGAACAAACTATGTCTGGTCTCATGCCACTCTTGCTGATGATCTCTGGGTGACACTTCCATTTTGGGGGAGGCCTGCAGTGCACTCCTAGTCATCTGCCCCATCCAGCAGACTCTGCCTGCATGTTCCGAGTGGCACTGTTGTTCTTGGCCATGATTCGCTGCCTCCTGCCGTGAAGAATGTTGCGGGTGCTTTTGGAGTCTTGAGGTTCCCTTTTGTGGTGTTAGTACTAGCCCAGACTACTTGTACAATCTCTTTGAGCACTTGGTTGTGCCTCCATGTGTACCTTCCTTGAGGCAGGGGAAGACAAAGTAAGGCAGCCAGTTGAATGCAGCAATGTTTATGGCAAGATTTGGACAATGGAACGTGTTGATCGTGGAAACATGATGGATAGCCCTCTTTGTTCGCATACTCACCTATCCGGGCTAGTTCTGTCCAATCATTCCAAACATTGAACGCTGGTTTGTCCATTTAGACTCATCATGTGTTTGGACAAATCGGGTTGCGACACAAGCTGCACTGATCACAGCGGAGACGATTCTTTGCACCCTCCTCGGACATGACTGCAGTCGACACGGAGCGCCACGGCGTATCAACAGTCACACTCGCTTTCTTCCTCCACACCCGCGCCATTCAAAGGCAGTGATAATCGCGGATACAATGCGCCCCGTCTGTTCCGACTGCCATTAAACCAGTACAATTTGTCACATCCTTTGCTACCTGAAGGCAGAGAGTAATATTTTGGAATTTAGAGTGGTCCAATTGTTTCTAGAGAACATGGGAATCTTGCAGTCATGGAAACGGACAGTTTGGTTTATGACTGTAGTGTGCGTTGTTGGATTGATGTATTGGGGTTATTTTTACTGTGCTAGATGGAGCTGCTCTTTTCCAGGACCGACGACACCCCCTGCAGTCCAAAACCAACTTTGAAGCCTATTTAGCGGACAGATATGTGCAGAACCAGTTTTCAGAAAAGGATCTCAACAGTGACTACAAGATCGACAAGGAGAGCGGAGACGTGCTCGTTTTTCTACACATTCAGAAAACGGGTGGCAGGAGGTTCGGCGCCCATCTGGTGCAGAACATGGACGTGGACCCCCGTTGTTGTCGTGCAGGGCGGTGCCAGTGTCTGAACAAGAAGAAGCGAGTGTGGCTGTTCAGCTCTATCACCATCGGCTGGTGGCAAATGGGACTGCATGCGGATTGGACAGAACTTCACATTACACAGTGACCGTTGGTATCAGAAACACTATGGACAGGGGAAGAGAAAGTAAGATATCTAAATGATACACGTACAGTGTCTATCTGTCTGTCTATCTGGTCTGTCTGTCTCTGTTTGTCTGCCTGTATGTATGTATGTCGCTGTCTCTCTCTGCCTGTCTGTCTCTCTTTCCAAACTCAGTTTACTCATGTTCTCGCAAAAGTCTCTGGATGTACCAAATTTTCACTTTATTTTTTTATAAAGCTTTTAAGTTTAGAGAACTAGCAATGTCCTAGGAATATACGTCATTAATTTGATTCTGTGCCTATTCTGTCTTACGTATGATTATTGGTACTTGTTATTATGATTTTTTTTTTCTGTATGTATTCATGGTCAGTTTGCTTGTTTGTTTGTCTTGATAGATTGCATGTATGATGTCCACACACCCCTTCACAAGGGGTCGTGGCCTATGTTAATAAATTCATCTGACTCCGACTCTGACTCTGTCTGTCTCTCTGTCTCTGTCTCTCTGTGTATCTGTCTGTCGGTCTATCTGTGTATCTGTCTGTCTGACTCCCTCTCTCTATCTCACTCTCGCTCTCTCTCCCCAATGTGCACGTACTGGGGACTCTCTTTCTGTGTGTGTGTGTGTGTGTGTGTGTGTGTGTGTGTGTGTGTGTGTGTGTGTGTGTGTGTGTGTGTGTGTGTGTGTGTGCGTGCGTGCGTGCGTGCGTGTGTGTGTGTGTGTGTGTGTGTGTGTGTGTGTGTGTGTGTGTGTGTGTGTGTGTGTGAAGGCGCGTGCGCGCACAAGCGTACACACGCGTTTAGCCCTAATCTGTGTCTTACGAAAAACATACAGCATCGAAGGTTTAGTGTATGAATGTCTCCTCCGAGCCCTCATTTTTCATAGTAAAAAACAAATTGATTATAGAAGTACATTACATCCTTGTTCCACCAACACCATGCAATGTTCCTTTTACAGTACTGTAGATTTACTATCAAAGTCCATGGACGTTTAACGTGTGCTTGCTTATGGCAAACTATTCGGTAATAACTTCAGTTATCAATATTGTTATTCAGAGCGTGCAGCAGCCGAATGCAGTCTGGCAATATAGGTATTCTGATCACGAACATAGTGTTGCTTGTAACTCTGGCAATTTATGGACTGTGGGCATGACAATAAGACACTTCTCTCTGTCTCTTTGTCTCTGTCTCTGTCTCTCTGTCTCTCTCTCTCTCTCTCTCTCTCTCTCTCTCTCTCTCTCTCTCTCTCTCTCTCTCTCTCTCGACGGACACCGTAGTGTGTGGACGCAAGTGAACAGCTCCGCAATTATGTTGTTTTCAAGTGTAACTTGCTGTGATCGAGCGCTGAGTTCTTTATGACAGTGTGTGGATTTGGATTCATATATATATTTTTGTTTTCTAAACGGAAAAAGAAGTTATAGATGATTATTCGTTTTCTCTTAATACAAACCATCACGGATTCTCGTGGAGTCTCGGCACAGCCCTTCTTGCGACGTGCTGTCTTGATCCTTCGTTGCTAGGCCCAGTGTTTGTGATCTTCAGCTGGCCACTTTAGTTCAGCTCCAGTCCGTCATCTCAGCCCGGTAATTGGACCCGATGCCGAACTGGGCCTGTGGTGTTCCTGTTCCTGGTGTCTGGTGCCTTGTGACATCATCTGGCCACTTTCCACTCCTACAGACGTCGTTCCTTCCTCTTCCGATTGGTACCTTCCTCGCCTATGGACAATGGAAGGGTCTAAGTGCCTGTAACTAGTGCGTGTGTCCTGTGCCAGTGTGTGAGCCCTGGACAAGCTGTGAAAGCTGGTCAATCAGTGCCTCAGCCATCTGTTGTGCTCTTCAGCCCACCTTCTTCTCTCACCGTGTTCATCTCCCAGGACCTCACCCAACACGTACGTACTGTGTTTATCCTCCTCTAAAGGGGACCAGGATGTGTGTGGAGCTTAGACTTTGATTTGTTGGCAGTTTACTTGGCAGCGCTGCCTTCTATCCCATACCCCCTACTCCTCCCTAATCCCTCCCCTCCCCCTCCACGTTTTCTCCCAGCTCCATTACTTAACCCCTGTCCTTATCCTCTTAGCTCCAAGTGTCACTGGTCCAGCGACGGGCATGGCTGTTTATCGGCACTATGTAGTTTGAAACATCTATGACCATGAGTTGACCATGATATCTCCCCCATCCCTTCCCTCACTCCCCACACCCCCCCTCCCCACCCTCACTCTCCAACCCCTCCCCTCTCCCCCCCCCCCCCCCCACATCACTCCTCCTCTTCACCTTACCCATGCTTTCACAGTCATGTCTGCGGTCACGAATAACAGTGATGCGCTTTGTGACTGGGTTCCCCCAGATTGACATTAAAATAGACCCAGGCAAATCACTTTCAAAATGGAGACGACTACTCACTGCAAGCGGGGAAGGACGTGCGACCGAGCGCTACCGCAAGTTTTTGATGGAAAATGTGACAGGATTGATAAACTGTTTCTTTTTTCAACATAAACAGTTCATTTTGAGAAGCCCTATATCTGCAAGTTTATTAAAAAGGACAATCTTCCGCTGAAAATTTTATATTGGACGATAAAAGCATGCATGGTAGTAGACACATTTAAGCCATGGTGACCGGACATTTTTTTTTTTCATGTGCGCGGAGGCGAAGTGAAATGTGAAAGTCATGCAGTGAGAGTTGTGCATGTGACGACAACGGTATGGCAGTGGAAATGAGTGGGGCAAGAAACGAGGAGTAAAACACTACAGGGTTTATGATCTGTTTTGTGTTTTGTTTTGCTTTATTTTTTTTTGCTGACAACAATGGTGACAGTGATTAGTTTGTATTCAGACTGGAATTGGGTGTGAGGAGACGAGTTGTGTTGGGTGTTAAGACATACATTTTCACGGTGAAGATGTCAGCGAGCCGAGCCATTGACAGTTGTTTTTTTTTTTCTAAGTTAAAACAGAAGAGGAGGCCTTCGTCTACCTCCTCCTCCAACAGTGACAGCAGTCCGGCAGCGGAGCGACAGGATAGGCAGGAGAAGAAGCAACGTCTGGAGTCTGACATTGTGTCGGATGAAGACGACGACATGGCTGTTGAGCTGCTGTTGGAAGAAATGAAGGGAAAACTCGATAATCTGGATAACCTTGCTACGAAAGACGATATTGATAAGCTTCGAACCGAACTGAAACAGATGACGGACAGCCTGGCTGTGAAAGTGGACGTTTTGGAGAGCCGAGTGTTTGATGTGGAAAAACAGAACGATCAGCTCAAACAGGAACTCCTTCAAGTAAAAACTGTAAACGTGTGATATTCAAAACAAGATAGGAGAATGTGAGAAAGAAAACAAACTCCAAAAGGGAGGATGGAACTGTCGTGTTTATAAAAGTGCCAGAAGAAAAAGGAGAATCGGTAACTACGTGTGTCAAAAAATGTGTTCGAGTGTTTAAAGAACAGGTAGGGGTGGATATCTCAGAGAACGATATCGAAATCGTCCATAGAACAGATCCGATCCCCTCAAGTTCACAAAATGCTGGCTCCAGAAGTATAATTGTACGGTCTTTTTCCTGTCAAAAGAGATATCTCGTTCTCCAAAACAGAAGGAATCTAAAAAATAAGGGTGAGACTGTGGGGGAGGATTTGACGAAGGCTAACTTTGATCTGTTGAGAGAGGCCCAGAAACATTCAGCTGTCATGGCTGCCTGGTCAAGCCATGAAAGATGTGGACAAAACTAAAAAAAAATGGGAAGTCTGTCGGTTTGAACACACCTATGAATGTAAATCAAACCCTTCGCAGAGCAATGAATTGATTCCCCCCCCCCCCCCCCCCCCCCCCCCGGCTTCCCGACATAGGCGCATACGCTCTGGCACTTAGGCGTACTTGCGCACCTGTAAACCCATTGGCGTATTAAATGGTTTACTTTGGTATGCTATTGGTAACAATGCATTGATTCCGAGCCTTTCTCGTTTTTTCGTCCCTTTTTCGCTTTTCGCTCCTCCTCCCTCATTCTTCCCGTACCCGGTGACTTTTTTTTTTTTTTTTTTTTTTTTTTTTTTTTTTTTTTTAATGCAGGGCGAAGTTCGGTGTGAAAAACTCATACATGTGCTTTTGAGTCGAAGGGAGGCGGTTATGAATGTGATTTCCTTTCGTGCCCTCTTATCCCAACTGATCCTAGAGTCCGATAGTGAGGTAGATCTCTGTGTGTGTGTGTGTGTGTGTGTGTGTGGGGGGGGGGGGGGGGGGGGGGGGGAATGAAATTTTTCCTTTTTTATTTTTTTTTTAAAATTGATGTCTTTTTACATCCCCTCTTCACCATGATGGGGCGACCAGTATGCTTTGTTTGGATGTAACATATGGTCATATACCCCTCAGGGAGAAAAGGGGATGGTTTGACAAATTTGTGAAGTTTTTCTTTGATTGATGTATAATTTTTGTGCGAGTGTGTGTGTGTGTGTGTGTGTGTGTGTGTGTGTGTGTGTGTGTGTGTGTGCATATGAGTCTGGTTGTTTGCATGCAAGTGTGTTTGGGGGTTGGAGACGGGGGAGGCGGAGAGGTAAAAACAACAACAACAACAACAACAACAACAACAACAACACTTTTCAAAATTCCACTACTCCTCTTCCCAATCGCAGACACAGATATTATACAAACGTTACATTGGTGACATTAACAACAGACCAGAGAGTTTAGCGTACAATGCCAAATGTAATCGGCCTCTTGTCCTCAGCCACAGTGCCGATTTTTCCTCTATCCCCACCAGCCTCCCCAGTGATGAGTTGTACCGGACCAAGGTCCAAGTCAACTGCACCACCCTGAAACTCATCACCATCACTGTCTTTTACACTACAGGTACTGTTCTTGTACAGGGAAACCTGTGCAAGAAATGGCTGTGGTATGAGTTCGAATCACTAATCCAGGTGATTCGAACAATCTTCTCATTAACCCCCACAAGATTCCCATCCCAACCTCAACAAGGCAACCTGTCTGACCTTCCAGCTCCAATTTCTGCAGTGAGGACTTTGACCTGATAGCCTTCTCTCCTCAGGCTGTTTGCCAGATCAGCATACTTTTTAGTCTTGTAGATTTGAGCTGCTCCATTCTGTTCTCATATGGCACCGTGAGCTCGATCATGATCAGCTGCTTGGTTGACTGAGAGCGGACTACTCATCATGCCACTCTTGCTGATGATTTCTGGGTGACACTTCCATTGTGGGAGGTCTGCAGTGCACTCTCCCAGTCATCTGCCCCGTCCAGCAGACTCTGCCTGCATGTTTCGAGTGGCACTGTTGTTCTTGCCATGATTCGCTGCCTCCAGCCGTGAAGAATGTTGCGGGTGCTTTTGGAGTCCTGATTTTCCCTTGTGGTGTTGGTACTAGCCCAGACTACGTGTACAATCTCCTTGTGCACTTGGTTGTGCCTCCATGTGTACTAGCCCTCCATGTGTACCTTCCTTGAGCCAGGGCTGCTTTACATGAGCTTAGGACATGTTCCACTGTTTGTTTTTCATGGTAGAGGGGGCATGAAGGATCGTCTGTTTTTTCCCCCTCTCTTCACCAGGTTTGCATTTGAGGGCAGAAGGTCATATGCAGATCTGAGAATGAAGCTGATCCTGAGAGGGGCCATGTGCCAAATGTCATTCCAAGTGACAATTCTTTCAAGTGCATTCTTCTCCCACGTTGTCTATTGCCCTTGCTGGCTCTGCTGGACTGTTTTTTGGAGTGTTTTTTGGTCTTCTTCTTCTTTTTCTCATCTCCTGAATCATCATGTCTCTTTTGGCTTTTCCTTTGGCCTTTGACCACCATTCAGTTTTGGTCATTCCCAGTCCTTGTCTGTTGGTCTGTGTGTGTCCTGTTATTTCTCTGATTTTGAGACTTTCTTCTGCAGAATCCATCGCCTCTTGAACTTTCCATTTTCTGCCTGTCTTCAGCTGGGGCTTAATTGCTTCTACCACCTTGTCTCCTGAGTCCTCCAGCATGCGTTGAAGTCTGATCTTCCCTGCTTTGTATTCCTCCAGGATGGAGGTTAATACCACACCCAACCCAAAACCAAACCACACCATCTGGCAGCAATACTGATTTTGCCCTGTCTGCCTTCCCCACCTCCAACAAGTTCTCCATGCTGCTCCACTTTAATGAAAATGGGGAGCATGAGGTTCAGAACGACTCAGAAACAGATGCAAACTCTGATCAAGCCACAGTGCAGACACAGTCTACCACTACAAATGTCCCCCATAGTCCAAACAAACCCAGCAATATCATCTCAGATAAAGACACTACTACTCAGGCCACTGACACAATGGGCCGGAAAACAGTCTACAACCGAAACCACCTCCACAGGAACAACAAAAACACACAGTCACCACACACCACACCACAACACCACCCCACACCCGCACCGCAACGCACCATACACACACACACACACACACACACACACACACACACACACACACACACACACACACACACACACACTGCAGGTGCCTGTATCTCTGTATCTGCCCGTATCAGTATCTCTCGGGCCTGGTTGACGCCAGGATATATCATGAAAGGAAGCGTAGAGTACAGCCCTGTCATGTAGTCTCAGACCGAAATGGAAATCCGTAGCATCATCTTAATCATCCTCATTCTCATCGATCAGCAATAAAAAAAAAAAAGTCTCAAATTCTGTGGCCCTTCATGCCCTGCTCTCATGGTGACCTCAGTTTTGATGTCCTCTCCACGTCTGTGGCCTTGGTTTGGTTCCGCTCGGGGTCACCGGTATCGGCGAGTCCATGGGGGCTGTCGTTGGACGGACGTGGTGGCGCCCTCCGGAGGGAGAGCTAACTCACACCGGCTCCGCGACTAAGCAATTATTGTCGTCAGTAGGGGGCTTAGTAGGTGGTGTCCTGCGTATGTTAGATCAGAACAGTCGCCACTGAACACCACCGAAGTGACTCGGCAGCAGTGCAGTGTCTCCTCTGGTGGGTTGCCCCTTGACGACTTGACATTGACTGCTCCCTGTGGATTGCCGGTGCCGGGGCTGCTGCGGGGCCGACCGGGCTGCGGCTGTGGATGGGATGTCGGAATGAGCGGCGTGTGCGCACTGCCTCTGAGGTGGCGCAGAGGTTGGGACAGCAAAAAAAAAAACAAAACAAAACAAAACAAACAAAAACGCATGTTGCACAACCCCACTCCCCCCCCCCCCCCCCCCCACACACACACACACACACGCCGTTCCCTCCTCCTCATGGCGCCCCAACAAACATGAGTGGCATGAATGTACTTGTCCTTGATGACGCCTCAGCCGAACTGCATTGACAAGTGTAGTGAAGTTCAGGACACATACGCGGGCGTGAACGGGATTCCACACCCCCCATCCTCACCCGCCAGCCCCTTTGCTTTCCTTTCGTGTGTGTGTGTGTGTGTGTGTGTGTGTGTGTGTGTGTGTGTGTACCAGTACAACCTTGAGTTAATCTGACGACAAACTGTTCCAGTCAGTCAGTGTGTGTGTGTGTGTGTGTGTGTGTGTGTGTGTGTGTGTGTGTGTGTGTGTGTGTGTGTGTGTGTGTGTGTGTGTGTGTGTGTGTGTGTGTGTGTGTGTGTGTGTGCGTGTGTGTGTGTGTGTGTGTGTGTGTGTGTGTGTGTGTGTGTGTGTGTGTGTGGTCAGTTTACTTCGTTATTATGCCCGCAAAATGAAAGCGTACAGTTAACCTTTTTCGGAAATCAGGCTTACTTTAGTTTTGCCTTTGCTTAGATAAATAGATACATATTCCATTGCTTTTACAGGTTATGTATTGTGTCCTCCTCCTCCTCCTCCTTCTTCTTTTTTTCTATGCACCGGCCGCGTGCCTGCCATGGTTAAGCATTTTTTTTTTACTTATTATTGGCTTTAAATTGTACTTGTTAGTAGTCTGGCAGATTTTTTCAGTATGCCTTTGTGTATGTTTGTGTATATGGTCATGTTTGTTTTTGTTTGTTTTGTTTTTTTTTTGTGTGTGTTTTTGTTAGTTACGCTAATTCTTGGTGTGGTTTTGTTTGTTTGTTTGTCTTTTTGTCAAAGGTTATATGTAGCACAGATGAAAACAAAAGGCAGACTTTAATGGCTGAGGAGAAGAATATCGGTAAGCAATGATAGAGAAGAGTGGATTCTATAGCAATAACATCTTTGAAATGCCAAGGTCTCAGGGGATACCCCAAAGAAAGGATGTGTTTCAATATTTAAGACAAAAACAGTGATTTGTTATTTAATACAAGACACATTTCTCAAACAAATTAGATTGCCGGATAAGAGGTGAATGGGGTCATGAATGTGTGTTGCTTCCAAACCACTCTCGATCAAGGGACGTTGCAATACTCTTCAATAATAACTTGGAATTCAACAAAAAAACAAAAACAAGCAAAAAAAAAAACAAACAAAAAAAAAAATATTAAACATTTTAAGGGTAAGTACATATTGATAACTATTAATACAATGTATCTTAAAAGTTTACGTAAAACATTTGCCAAACATGAACAAACAAATCACAAGACAAACACGACGCGTTTCGACCTTTTAGGTCTTCCTCAGGCAAGAAAACAACCCTCAGAACAACGAATTCCACGCAAGATAGACTTTGAATGAAAATGAGGCCGTCAGGAAGAAAACAATGCGAGTTAAAACAGTAATGAGGATGATCACAATACTGATATCAATAACAATGATGATAATGATGATGATAACAAAATATTGAAAAAAAAATAAAAGAGAACAGGGTTACCACTTTTGGTGATGATGTGACAATAGCAGTTGTACTTTGAGAGAAAGGAGAGGGGTTAGAGGATTGTTGAACAGCATGGTTGTCATGGAAACAGTGTTAGTGGCAATGCTGATGATGATGATTATGACGGTAATAATGGTAATATCAACAATAACGCCAGCGTTGAAAATAATGATGATAATACTAAGAATAATAGTAACCGTAAGTAGAAAGAAACTCTTGGAGAGCGTGGCAGCAGAGTTCTCGGAATAGAAGCCCCCTTCAAGCAAGTATTTCGGCCCTTATCTCCTGGCACTCTAGGGGGGTTGGGCCACACCCGGTTCATGACTCCGGATGTCCCTCTGCTGCCCCTTTTTTTTCATCTTGGGACGAGCCATGGCTGGAATTCGAGCCCATGACCCTCTGGACATGCTCATTTTCCACTTAATGACTTGCGCACTAACCACTGAGCCACTGGGACGCCTGATATTTGTAGGAATGTTAAGCCTTATGAAGTTCACTTTTGTTCCTCCTAGACCAGATCCAACTTTAACACCTCTCTGCTGCTTCTACCATTGCTTTCAGGGCTCTGGGTTTTTCCCTCCCTGCAACTGAGAGCTGTTTCATGAGGCTGTATGCAGACGTTCCTACAAACCCCCTAGCTCCAATTTCTGCACTGAGGACTTTGTCCTGATAGCCTTCTCTCCTCAGGCTGTTCGCCAGATCAGCATACTTTTCAGTCTTGTAGAATTGAGCTGCCTCCATTCTGTTCTCATATGGCACCGTGAGCTCGATCATGATCAGCTGCTTGGTTGACTGAGAGTGGTCTCATGCCACTCTTGCTGATGATCTCTGGGTGACTCTTCCATTCTGGGAGGTCTGCAGTGCACTCCCAGTCATCTGCCCTGTCCAGCAGACTCTGCCTGCATGTTTCGAGTGGCACTGTTGCTCTTGGCCATGATTTGCTGCCTCCTGCCATGTAGAATGTTGTGGGTGCTTTTGGAGTCCTGATTTTCCCTTTTGTGGCGTTGGCACTAGCCCAGACTACTTGTACATTTTTTTTGAGCACTTGGTTGTGCCTCCATGTGTACCTTCCTTGAGCCAGGGCTACCTTTACATGAGCTAAGGACATGCTCCACTGTTTGTTTTTTTTCATGGCAGAGGGGGCATGAAGGATCGTCTGTTTTTCCCCACTTCACCAGCTTTGCATTTGAGCCCAGAAGGTCATATGCAGATCTGAGAATGAAGCTGATCCTGAGAGGGGTCATAAGCCAAATGTCATTCCAAGTGAGACTTCTTTGGAGTGCATTCTCCCACGTTGTCCATTGCCCTTGCTGGTTCTGCTGGACTGCTCTTTGGAGTCTTTTTTGGTCTTCTTCTTTTCATCTCCTGTATCATCATGTCTCTTTTGACTTTTCTTTTGGCCTTTGACCACCATTCAGTTTTGGTCACCCCCAGTCCTTGTCTGTTGGTCTGTGTGTGTCCTGTTATTTCTCTGATCTTGAGACTTTCTTTTGCAGAATTCATCGCCTCTTGAACTTTCCATTTTCTGCCTGTCTTCAGCTGGGGCTTGATTGCTTCTACCACCTTGTCTCCTGAGTCCTCCAGCATGCTTTGAAGTCTGATCTTCCCTGCTTTGTATTCCTCCACCATGGATTTCAGTGGTAGTTTCAGCTTCTGAAAGGAGAGGGGTTAGAGGATTGTTGAACAGCATGGTTGGCATAGAAACAGTGTTAGTGGCAATGGTGATGGTGATGATGACGGTAATAATGGTAATATCAACAATAACACCAGCGTTGAAAATAATGATGATAATACCAAGAATAATAGTAACCGTAATATTAATAGTAGTAATAGCAAGATGTAAAGCATATAAACGCACTCCCAATATATCCTGAATACGCGTGATATATTCCATAAAGAAAAAAAAAAACGCCTTGGGCTGGTCTAACTGTTAGTAATGGCTAATATGGTAAACATCGGCCATCATCTGTGACCTAGAATGAACATACTTCAAAAAGTTCAGAAAGATCCGCCAAGAACTTTCTGAGATTTTCCATAAAGAAGAAAACCATTATGAGCCGTTAGCAACGGCTATAACGGTAAACTTGAACATTGGGCATTATCCGTGACCCATAATGAACATACCTAAAATTTTCAGAAATATCGGCCACATACTTTCTGAGATATTCCATGAAGAAGGAAAACCGCTAAGGGCCGTTATAGCCGTTAGTAACAGATATAACGGTAAAATAAAACATCGGGCATCATCTGTGACCTATAATACCTACAAATTTTCAGAAAGATCTGCCAAGCACTTTCTGAGATATTCCATAAAAACGAAAAACCGTTATGGGTTGTTATAGCCGTTAATAATGACCATAACGGTAAACTAAAACGTCGGGCATGATTCGTGACCCATAATGAACATACCTGCTAATTTTCACAAAGATCGGCCGAGTACTTTCTGAGACATTTCATAAAAAAAAAAAAAAAACGTTATGGGCCATTACAGCAGTAAGTAACAGGTATAACGGTAAACTAAAACGTCGGACATCATCCGTCGCCTCTAATGAACATACCTACAAATTTTCAGAAAGAGCGGCCAAGTACTTTCTGAGATATTCCATAAAGCAAAAAAAAAAAAAAAAAACATTATGAGCCGTCATAGCCGTTAGTAACGGATATAACGGTTAACCAAACCATCCGTATATCATCCGTGACCCATAACGAACATACCTACAAATTTTCAAGAGGATCGACAAAGTGCTTTCTGAGATATTCCATGAAGAAGAAAAACTGCTATGGGCCGTTATATAGCCGTTAGTTACGGCTATATAACGGTAAACTGAAACATCGGGCATCATCCGTAACCCACAGTGAACATACCTCCCAATTTTTACAAAGATCTGCCAGTACCTTCGGAGATATTCTCTTCTGTAGATGACTAGTCTCTCTCTCCTAAATTCCTCCACAACTAGTCCAGTGAGGCAGTTTATGCATGTAGGTGCGTTTGCCATTGTGTATTTTCTTTTTGCTGTGTGCATGAATATTGTATGAATAAGTGCAAATGGTGGATGTAAAGCGCATTGAGTTGCATAGCAAGAAATGCGCTATATAAGTGTTATACATACATTATTATTATTATATTATTATTATTATTATTATTATTATTATTATATTCCATAAATAAGAAAAAAAAAGCGTTACAGGCCGTTACAGCCGTTAGTAACGGATATAACGGCAAACTTAAACATCAGCATCATCCGTGACCCATAATGAACATACCTGCTACTTTTCACAAAGATCGGCCGAGTACTTTCTGAGATATTCCATGAAGAAGACAAAGCGTTATAGGCCGTTACAGCCGTTAGTAACGGCTATAACGGTAAACTAAAATATCGGGCATTATTCGTGACCCATAATGAACATACCTACAAATTTTAGAGAAAGATCGGCCAACTACTTTCTGAGATATTCCATAAAAAAGAAAAAACGGTTACAGGCCGTACAGCCGTGGGTAACGGCTATAACGAGGTAAACTAAAACACCGGGCATCATCCGTGACCCCATAATGAACATACCTGCAAATTTTCACAAAGATCGGTCAAGTACTTTAGAAGATATCCCATAAAAAGAAGAAAAACCGTTACAGGCCGTTACTGCCGTTAGTAACGGTATAACGGTAAGCTAAAACATTGGACATTATTCGTGACCCATAATGAACATACCTACAATTTTTTTAGAAAGATCGGCCAAGTACTTTTTGAGATATTCCATAAAGAAGGAAAACCGTTACAGGCCGTTACAGCCGTTGGGAACAGCTTAACGGGATAAACTAAAACACTGGGCATCATCCATCATCACCCATAATAAACATACCTGCTAATTCTCACAAAGATCGGCCGTGTACTTTTGGAGATATTCCATAGAGAAGAAAAACGTTACAGGCCGTTACAGTCGTCAGTAACGGCTATATCGGTAAACTAAAACGTCGTGCATAATAATAATAATAATAATAATAATAATATAAATAATAAATAATAATAATAATAATAATGGTTTCTTATATAGCGTTTAATCAAACGAATTTCTCTAAGCGCTTTACAAAATCATACCACATTCAACCTTCTCATATACAATAGTACACCTTACACCCAACTACAAATACTATTACTACAATAACTAACAAATCCTATCTTACGAGTATGACATTCATTTGTTTTTCAAGTATCACTACAAAAGCTAAATCCTATAACGTTCAATCATACAACAAATATATGTAATAGAGAACATACACATACACTACATTTGAAAAGGCCCAGAGCTCTATGAGTTGGGTTGTACCCCCCTCCCTCCCTGCCATCCCCTCCCCCCCCCCTCCCCCCCCCCCCCCCCCCCCTCACCCCCACAGCATTGACTAATTATGAGAAAACAGATGGGTTTTAAGTTTAGACATGAAAGAAGAGATAGAATCTGAATGTCTGAGAGAGTCTGGTAGTCTCTTCCACGTCGATGGAGCTTGATAAGAGAAAGATTTTTCACCACCAGTAGTCCTGAAGCGAGTCATTCGAAGAAGGCGGTCATCAGCACAGGAGCGTAGTTGTCGAGAGGGGGTGTAGATTTTAAGGAGATCTGAGAGATAATAAGAAGGTCCATTTTCAAAGAGAGCAGAGAAAGTGAGAGTTCAGATTTTGTACGGGATACGGTTTGAGACAGATAGCCAGTGAAGAGAGTGAAGTAGAGGCGAAATGTGATCATATTTTCCTGCTCTACAGACGACTCGTGCTGCATGATTTTGGATTCGCTGTAATCTATCTATCAGGTATTTTGGAAGGCTGGCCAAAAGTGAGTTGCAGTAATCTATTCTAGATAAAACAAAGGCACAAATGAGAGATTTTGTAGCATCTGTAGAGAGAAGGTGACGTATGGAGCTGATTCTTCTTAGTTCTAAATAAGCAATCTTGCAAATATTTGAAACCTGTTTCTCAAAGGAGAGGGATTGGTCAAAAACGACCCTTAGGCTTCGGACAGAGGTGGAGACAGAGACAGTACAGTCATTGATAGTGACAGTTGAAGGCAGAGAAGGATGGTTAGGCTGTTTTGTCACGAACATGAGTACCGTCTTGTCGTCGTTTAGTTGTAGTTTGTTGGTTGTCATCCAGTCCTTCAGGTTTGCATGCGACATGGCGTGACAATTGATGAAGTCAGACACAGAACTAGCATACAGCACAAAAAGGACTGGCCCCAGTACAGAACCCTGAGGCACACCATACCTAAGAGGAGAACTGTTTGAGTATATGCCCTATAAACACACTGTCTGAGTCCATGCAGTCAAGTAAGAGATAATCCAGTTGAGAGCTGTGTCTTTAAACCCAAAGGAAGTTTGAAGCCATGAGAACTAAATATTATGATCGATCGTGTCAAAATGCTGCAGAGAGGTCCAGGATCGCTAATAATGAAACATTCCCATCATCAAGCCCGCAGAGGAGGTCACTGACTATACGGAGGAGTGCTGTCTCACAACTATGGCCTTGTCTGTAAGCAGATTCATGAGGATTCAAAAGGTGATTCTTTTCGAGATGCTCTAGAATTTGTTCCAAACTATCTTGTCCAATAATTTTGATATAAATTATAATAATTCTTTAAAACATTTTTATCTAATGAAGGTTTCTTGATCAGTGGACGTACTACTGCGGACCGGAAGATTTCAGGAATGTGACCAGAGGACAAAGAGGTATTGATAATATGAGTTATTATTCGTGACCCATAATGAACGTACCTATAAATTTTCAGAAAGATAGGCCAAGTACCTTTGGAGACATTCCATAAAGAAGAAAAACCGTTACAGGCCGTTACAGCCGTTAATAACGCTGTAACGGGGTAAACTAAAACATCGGGCATCATCCGTGACCCATAATGAACACACCTGCAAATTTTGAG